>OX387353.1:1399200-1644200 GCA_947563465.1 Archips xylosteana | reverse complement strand
GTCTAATGCCATTGTTGCTACAAAATAAATTAAATTCTGTGGAATTTATTTTTACATCATTGTCCGACACCAGCACTTGCGGTATGCCGAATCTAGAAAACAAATATTTTAGTTTGTTTATCAGTTCGCGAGTAGAAGTGCCGCAATTCATGTGAATGCATTCCAACCATTTAGTGTAAGCGTCTACGAGTATTAGATAATCCCGATTGGCGATCGTCATGTAGTCGATGTGCAGACGCTGCCAGGCGCCGGGCAGGCGCGGCCAGGCCTTGGGCGCCGCCCGCGCCGGCGCCGCCTGCGTCGCGCAGCACGCTGCACATGACCCTATATACCTAGTTATATCACTATCTATCGATGGCCACCAAAGTTTTCCCCTGGCTATGCTTTTCGTTTTAACGATACCGAAATGACCTGAGTGCAATTCGCTTAGCATTCGCTCGCGATAGACAGTAGGTATAACCACTCTGTGGCCACGAAATAGACATCCATCCTCAGTTTCTAAATCAGTTTTACAATTAAAATAAGGCGCAATTGACGGACATTTTACTACTCGTGGCCACCCTCGGTTCATGTACTTGATAACGGTTTGTAAAGATTTATCAACGGCTGTAGCTTTTTTTATGTCCTCGAATGTTATTGGCGCGATGTTAGCGTCTAAAAACTTTAAAAATGATAAATCATCTTCGTGGCCCGACCGGTCCGCTCGACCGCTCTCGCTGCCTGAGTCGTCGCTCGTTGTCGCGCGAGAAAAATAATAAGCTACCGTGTTTTTGTCGCTATTTATGTATTCAATAGAATACATGCGGACAAAATTATAGCATACCTTTGTAAACGAGATGCTGCCATCACAGATATCCCGTTTTTCTTACCAAAAATCGATAACAAAGGACGATGATCGGTACGTAATATAAAAGGCACTTGCCGTCCATACAAATATTGATGGAAGTATTTAACTCCGTATACAATAGCGGTCGCTTCCTTCTGGATCTGGCTGTAATTCCGTTCACTAACCGAAAGCGAGCGCGAGGCGAACGCCAGGGGGCGCGGGGAGCGGTCGGGCGCGCGCGCCGCCAGCACGGCGCCCAGCCCCGCGGGCCCGGCGTCCACCGTCAGCACCAGCTGCGCCGCGGGGTCGAAGTGCGCCAGCACCGTCTCCGACGCCAGCTCGCGCTTGACGCTCTGGAACGCGCGCTCGTGTCGCTCGCCCCACTCCCATGCCGCCCCCGCCCGCAACAATTCGTGTAACGGACTCAACCGCGAGGACGCGTTAGGGACGAAATTACGGTAGTAGTTTACTAAGCCCAGAAATCTTTTAACCTCCGTAATATTAGATGGACGAGGAGCCTTAACGATTGCTTCGACTTTTTTTGAGCAAGCCCTCAGTCCATTTTTGTCAATCAAGTGACATCGTTTTGAAAAAAAAACACATTTTTCTTTATGTAACTTCAGACCCGCGTCTCTAAACCTCGTTAATACCTCACGAAGTCGGTCTAAATGAATCTGATTAGTCGGTCCCGTTACGCACACGTCGTCGAGCCAACAGCTGACTCCTTCGATACCTACTAAAAGTGCCTCCATCGTTCGTTGAAAAATAGCGGGAGCGCTAGCCAATCCGTAAACAAGTCTTGTATACTTAAATAACCCTTTTGTAGTGCTAATCGTGGTGAGGTCTTGAGACTCTGGTGATAAGGAAACTATAGGTCTTATGTTAATCATAAGTATTTCTGTACACATTCTTGTATATGACCGTTTGTTTCTCTTCTCAATAAAATAAATAAAACTCAAATTGATTATAGGCATTACTTAAGTCAATTTTTGAATAATGTTCACCGTTTCCCAAATTAGCCAGCACTTCCTCTATACGAGGCATTGGATATTTATCAATTTCCATATCTTTGTTTAGCGTTATAGAATAGTCACCCGCTATTTTTACGGTTCCGTCTTGCTTTAGAACAGGCACTATTGGGGTAGCGTATCTAGAAAAATTTACTGGAACAAGTATTCCTAGACCTACCAATCTATCAATTTCCTCTTCGACTCGGCTTTTTAACGCGAAAGGAATAGAACGCGGTTTGAAAAATTTTGGGGTAGTACTTTCTTTTAACTTTAACTGAACTTTAAATTTATTGAACCGCCCCAATTCATTGCGAAATAAATCGGTATACATATTCACCAATTGCGACACTTCATCAAGACACTGGTTAGAAACATGGCACCTTAAACTATTATTCAACGACATAAGACCTAAATTAAATTTGGCCATAAAATCTCGGCCTAGGAGAGGCGGACCGCCATTATCAACGACATAAATTTTAAGTTGATGACAGTTATTTAAATACCTGACATTTGCTTCAAAATATCCTAACGGAGAGATTTTATGACCATTATACAGGCAAAATTTCAAGTTACATTTTTTTAAGGCATGATTAGGAAAACATTGATGATACAATTTATTTGAAATAACGGTCGTCCCTGAACCAGAATCGAGTTCCATTTGCAATTTAATATGAGCTATGTGTACCGACAATAATATTGGAGAATGTTCAACATACCTCAAATTAAAAAGTTCACATTCCTTGCAGTTTCTACATTCACTGCCATCAGAAAACTCAGGATCGACACTCAAATTGTTCACGCGAGAATTTTCCGGCATTTTCTTGCACACCTTCTTTAGATGACCTTTTACACCACATACTTGGCAACGGTAGTTTTTGTACCGACACTTATCCGCTTCGTGGCTCCTCATGCCGCACACGCCGCACCGGCGCGGCGCGCGCTCGCGCTCGGCGGCGGCGGCGGGCGCGCGCATGCGATCTTATGCGATAAACCGGCTCCTCCTTGACCTGCACGGCCGGGGGGCCCGCGGCCATCGCCCGGGCCTTGCGCGCGTATGCCGCCTGCTGCGCCACTTCCAGCGCCTTAGCAAACGTGAGTGTGGCCGCGTTCTGCTCGAACAGACGGTCTCGTTCAGGTCCGACATTCATGCCCAACACGAATCGGTTCGTTATGAGCATGTCCAATGCACTGCCAAAATTACAATGCACAGCGAGCCCCCTTACGCGTACCGCCCATTCCTCGACGCTTTCTCCCACCGCTCTTCTGGCCTCGAAGAACTTCTCTCTGTCCGCAAACGTACACCTCTCGGGGGAGAAGTGTCTACTTAGTGTGTTCACTAAGTCAACGAATCCGACGTCTTCTAATTTCTTCGGGTGAACCAGATTCTTTGCCAACTGATACGAATCATCAGACAGGTGCGTGAGTAATAACGGACCCCTTCTTACGTCCGCAACGTCGTTCAACTTAATGAATTGCTCCAAACGTCCGTAAAAAATTGTCCAGTCTTGGTTATTGTGGTCAAAAACGTTAATATTGCCAATGAACCCAGACATTTTAATTTTATTTTTAACACTAACTTTATTTATTTTTTTAAGACGCGCGGGTAGATCGTCGCCAGTGAGATTTTTGTAATAAAATGACAAGTTAGATGCACGGTCCGTTTATTACTGACTGGTGAAAGGTAATACAACGGCTTACATACATTACATAAATACCTACCATACCTACCATACCTATATTGTATAAAAAAAAAAAAAAATAAAAAAAAACGATCGTCACCGTTCTTTTTCTTCACTAATATAATTGGACTCGAAAATGGAGACTGACTTTCGCCACAGAATATATAATAGTACTGACGTACAGAATGGAAACGGTCCGCCCCGCACCGATTCGAATTACCCCACCCCTCAAGGCGCAGATAGCCGGAAACCGCCAGAAACCAGAAGAGTGCGCGCGCGATGTATGTAGGCGTACGCGTGTACAGACGTCGTCGTGCTTATGTAGATTCAAGAACGCGTATTTGTACGTCGTGTCCGCCGCGTGCTTTCGCGAATAATATTGTGTTTTAGTAGATCTTTAATTATATTACGAACCTTTTCACGTTCTATAGGGCTTAAACGGTACGGCCGTCGCTCAGCGTATTTATCGGGATTTTTCAATCTAATCTCCAGTTGCCCAGTCTTAACACGAGTGGTTGGGAATCCTCGAATAAATAGGTGAGAGTACTTATTTAATAGAATTCGCAACAAATCTATCTCGTTACTGTCAGTGAGGTCACAGTCAATTTTGTCAAAAATCTCGTTTTGAGATTGTATATGCAGTATTGAACACACAACAGACACAAGTTTTGCGCCATGAGCGGTCACTAAGACGTCAAGGTTAGTGTTTTTAATTAAATCTACCCCGATCAAAATCTTCGAACCCATGTTATAGTCCGGCACAATAAAGAATTGCATTTCGACATGAGTTTCGTCGATCATGCAAACGATTTTTAATGTCACAGTAGAAATTACAGGAAACTGACCTACCTTTTAAGTAGTTGACAGTGTGAAGCCTCTTTCCTGGAAGTTTCTCAGCTACAGACTCGGACATCACTAAACACTCCGCACCGCTGTAAAAAACTGCGTTGACGGTAAAATCACCAATACTGACCCTCATTGGTGTCAATTTGTCACCGCCTTCACAATTCACATTTGATACTACCGACTTTTCACGTTTGAAGCAGGTTTCAAACGTATGACCTACCTTCGAGCAAAATGTGCAGGTAGGTTTATTTTGTGTTACCTCCATATTATTAGTTGGCGGTGCCAGTGTCGGTGGGCGTAAACTGTCACTTTGTTTGAAACGACAATCTCGCGAGATATGCCCGTTTTTCTTACAGTTTTGACAAAATGGTAGGAATTGGGATTCTTGTAAACGGGGTTTCTTATTAGAAAAAGCGGTGTTTGAATAAGGATTAGAGCGCTTAACGCGTATTGCTGATGCCACCGAAATTAGTTCAGGTACAGACGATGCCCTGGCACTAAGTAACTTTATGCGAAGGTGTTCATCATTAACGCAGCCTATCACAGCTTCTACAGCGTCGTCATTATTTAATTTGTCTTTTGTTACGCGTTTCCACAGAACCCACGATCGTGTCAAAAACTCTGCTATATCTTTTGAAGAGTCATAGCTATGCTCACGAAACTTAACAATGTCGCGCGAGTACCTATTTTCTGGCTCGAATGTATAGGTAGTTATTAAATTATCCCGTAATTCTTCCCAGGATGATGTAGTCACCAGCCAATTATCTACCCTCAGTTTAGCACGACCTTTAAGCAAGCTACCAACCTTCATTTTGACGTCATAATCTTTGAGTTTATAAGTCTCAATAGCTTGGGACACGTGTTGACACCATTCTCGTATGCCCACATTGGCATCCGGGTCGAAGGAGGGTAGAAAAATGTCATTTATTTTTACCATCTCATCGCGATGGGTAGCAATCTGATCGGTCATTTGCTTCATCATCTGCATCATATTTGAGAAAAACTCGACTGGTACACTCTGCAGTGTGTGATTACTCGTGGAGTTGCCGACATTTGATGGGCTGGTACAGTCAAGGGCAAAAATATGTATACACTTTAGTACCCTGTCACTTTAACCACTGTGACAGTTCATATATGGCAGTTCAAGTATGACGAAAATAGACAAGGTACTAAAGTGTATACATATTTTTGCCCTTGACTGTACTTACATGACTTTCAAGATACTCGGCAGAAGCCAGAAGCGATCCCACTTCTGATAACGGCGTGGGAATAATGGGAATGCTTCCAGGGTTCGTGTCGTCACCCTGGTTGACGCCACTATACCCACCACCGCCTGCATCATCCACACCTAAGGCTTATGTTACCTCTTAGTTACGGATCTAGCAGGATAATTATTAAGTAGAGACAAACAATTAAGTAGAGACAAATAAATGAAAATTGATAAGAATACTCAGCTTTGTATTTTCTTATGACACTCCCTCGATACACAACCGTCCAGGTCAGGTGCTCCGCAAAAAGTGCCCGACCTGACATCCGTTTCAATAAGACGAAACCTCAAAAAGAGGGAGCGAACTGTCACTTGGTTTGTAGCGTTCTTATTGGTTGCAACAAACCAAGTATCGTGATTGGTAGTCTTGTTCAAACGTCACAAAATAACAAAGTTCTTTGACAGTCTTTTTTATTTTAATTATCATCTTTTTTTATTGCAATTTAAAACTAAAAATCGCATTAACAACAAAAAACAAAACACTGATTATTTTTATTTCAGACTTGATCTAGAATAACTCAAATTAAATTCTTAATTAATTAAAGCAGTAACAATAAATGGCGCCACTGAGCTGCGCACAGAAATGGAACTAGTAGCTAAATTCTGACCTATTGGATATCGATTGTGGCGACCGCACATATATGTATTATATTATATTTGTGTCATCATCATCATCATCTTAAATTTCTCGGTGGGTAAACTGAAAACGACAGAGTTCAATCCACCCACAATTTATGATTTCGCATGTTGTACGAAATAGCAATAGTTTTTATTTCTGTCTCATAATTCTTTGTTTCCTATAGTATATAAGTACGCCCGTTTTACATTAAACATTCATTGCAAACTGGAACCTTGTCTTTGTTCATCTCAACGCTTGCCACGGAACCCCTACCTCAACAGTGGTGACCCCGACGTGATGGGTAACGATACAGAGCAAACTTCTGGCTCCGCATTAGGCTCTGCGAGCACCTCGCAAACTTCCACGAAGAACGAACACCTCAGTCATGCTGAAGTATCCGGCGTTTCTGTCGGGCTCCGAATCCCGCCTATATCGGCAATTATGTCGGCACAAAAAAAAGGAGACCAGGCTATGTACGAGCTTGTATTGGGGCAACTCGAACGTCAAGATATCGACGAAATATACGACATTCTACTAGATCCACCAGATTCAGCCAAATACGAAGCCATCAAGCAGAGATTACTTGACGTCTACGAGGAAACCGAACAGCAAAATGTGCAGCGCGTTCTCGCCGGTATCGAACTAGGTGATTTAAAGCCGTCGCAGCTAATAAGAAGAATGCAAAATTTGTCCGGAAAACATCTTTCGGAAGAAACATTGCGCGGCTTATGGTTAAAACAACTTCCAAGTAACATCAGCACCGTATTAGCACTCAGTGACTCGGCCAGCCTACGGGAATTAGCACAAAAAGCAGATAAAATGATGGAACAACAAGCCCAACACGAAGTCACAGCAATCCAGCAGAAATATCACTCTCAGACTGCAACCACATCACAGCAAGAAGCTTGCGCCGTTAACCAGCCTTACTCACCGTCGTCCGCACCTACAAAACAAAGCATACTCGAAGATAAGATAGATAAGTTAACGGAGGCAGTTGCGCAGCTCGTTACCGCGCAGACGCACAACCAGCGCGGTCGCTCACCGCAGCGCAACTGGCGCGAGCGCGGCCGCGGCCGGGAATGGTATCGAGCCCGTTCACGATCGCAGTCGCAGGAGCCTCGCGGCCGCCGCTCACACCGTAGCGCAACTCCATCCAGTTCGGTGTTTTGTTTTTATCACCGAAAGTTCGGCCGACAGGCATATAGGTGCGAAAAACCCTGTTCATTTTCACAAAGATCTTCAAACCTGCCGCAGGAAAACTAAAAACAGCGTTGGATGAGACGGGACCCAGCGCCAAAAATAAATCACACCGTCTATTTATCACAGATAAGAAGTCACGATTAACCTTCCTCATCGACACCGGGGCAAATATCTCCGTTATCCCGAAAAAACAGAACGTACAATCACGACCGACAACGTTTAAATTGTACGCAGCAAATAATACTATCATACCAACCTACGGTGAAAAAACTATGGACCTGGATTTTAACTTGCAGCGCTCACTTCGGTGGAAATTCGTCGTAGCTGCAGTAAGCAAACCTATTATTGGCGCAGATTTTTTAAATCACTATAACATACTAGTCGATGTCGCCGGCCGAGCGCTAATTGACAAGCAAACAAACTTTTCCATACAAGCATCCATTAGTAAGAGCACAGAACCCACTGTGAGAAGTATAGATGTTAAACAGAAGTATCACCATATACTCCGCGATTTTCCTTACGTCACCCGTTTATCATCAATGAAAGAAGCACCAAAACACTCTGTTCAACACTACATTGAGACGACTGGACCACCTCTGTACTGCAAAGCCCGGCCCATTCCACCACATCGCTACGCAGCTGTAAAAAATGAATTCGAAGTCATGATGTCGCAGGGGCTCTGCCGTCCAAGTATGAGCCCATGGGCGAGCCCGCTGCACGTCGTATCAAAGAAAAATGGCGACATAAGGGTATGCGGCGACTACAGAAGATTAAACACTGTCACCAAACCAGATCGATATCCTGTACCACGACTTAAAGATTTCACCTACCAACTAAATGGAAAAAAAATATTTTCGACACTTGACCTAAACAGAGCATACCAACAATTACCGGTATTCACCGAACATATAGAAAAAACAGCCATTATAACACCGTTTGGCTTGTTCGAATTCCCACGGATGTGCCCAGGGCTGAAAAATGCAGGACAGACTTTTCAGCGATTTATTCATCAAGTACTGAAAGGGTTAGATTTCTGCTACCCTTTCATCGATGACGTAATAATTAGTTCGCGAGATGAAGATGAACACACCAAACACCTACGCATGGTCCTGGAAAGATTCAACGACTACGGTGTTAGAATAAATCCATCCAAATGCACATTCGGCGCACAAGAAGTAAAGTTCCTGGGATACATGGTGTCACCAGCCGGCATCAAACCACCGGCAGACAAAGTGGCAGCTATCACAACTTTCCCGAAGCCTGACACAATCGAAGAATTAAGGAGATTCCTGGGTATGCTTAATTTCTACAGAGACGCCATACCGCACGCTGCACATCTCCAAGCACCACTAAACGCATATATGCACAACAGCAAAAGGAAAGACAAAACCCAGATCATATGGACTGAAGAAGCAGATAAAGCGTTTGTCCAATGTAAAACCAGCCTCGAGAGCGCAGCCCTACTCGCGCACCCATCGCACGACGCACCGATTGCTCTAATGTGCGACGCATCGAATCTGTCCGCGGGAGCGGTATTACAACAATACGTCGACGACAAATGGCAGCCGCTAGGATATTTTTCGAAAAAATTTTCTACTGCGCAGCAAAATTACTCCACGTTTGATCGTGAATTATTATCTATATACATGGCTGTCAAATACTTCCGAAAAATGTTTGAAGGAAGATCGCTGATAATTTACACAGACCACAAACCGCTCACATTTGTCCTCAATAAGACGGTATCAGACAGCGAAACGCCTAGACGTACCCGCCAGTTGCTATTTATCAGCGAGTTTACTAACGACATACGTCACATAAGCGGAAAAAACAACATTGTTGCCGACTCACTCTCACGCATCGAGACCATATCCTGCCCCACTACGATCGACTATGCACAGTTAGCGGCCGAACAAGACAAAGACGGAGAGATACAGAAACTAATGCGACAAGACAATTTAAAATTAAAAACAATCACACTACCAAACACAAATACTAAAATATATTGCGAAGTTTCAACTCCAAATATAAGACCATATTTACCCATTAATTTTCGACGCATAGCTTTCAACGCCGTGCATAATCACAGCCATCCAGGTGTGAGAACAACTCGCAAACTAACAACGGAGAGATTTTTTTGGCCATCAATGAACGCCGACGTCGCTAACTGGACAAGAGAATGTATTCCATGCCAGCAGTCGAAGATTCACCGTCATACGAGTAGCGACTATGGCTTATATCAACACGCCGAACGGTTTCAACATATCCACGTCGATATCGTTGGGCCCCTGCCGCCGTCACGTTATGGACATCGCTATCTCCTTACTATCATCGACAGAAAAACACGGTGGCCGGAAGCTGTACCGTTACATGATATAACGGCGGAAATAGTGGCCAAACAGATATATGAAGCGTGGATAGCAAGATTCGGATGCCCACTCACTCTTACATCCGATCAAGGACGGCAGTTCGAGAGCCACCTTTTTTCATCGCTAACCAAACTACTAGGTATAAAAAAAACAAGAACCACTTCGTATCATCCCCAGTGTAACGGGATTCTGGAACGTTGGCACAGATCATTAAAATCAGCACTAACAGCTTGTCTAGTCGAAAAAAATACAAAATGGCTCGAAGTGTTGCCAACCGTACTATTAGGACTCCGAGCGGCAACTAGAAGCGACATCGGAGTTAGCGCAGCGCAATTGACATACGGCTGTGGTGTTAGACTGCCCGGGGATTTCTTCGACGCGACTGACACTGGCACAAAAATGGATTACAATTACGTCGATAAGCTACGTCGTACAATCAACGAATATAGAGTAGCCGGTTATGCAAGAAAAAACCCTAACACCTACGTGCATAAAGACTTGCATACATGCAAAAATGTATTTCTTCGAGTCGACACTGGACATAAAGCCCTAACGCCGCCATACGAAGGCCCATATCCTGTCCTGCATCGAGACAATAAAGTATTTAAGCTGCAAATGCCGGGCCGTGAAGCAAATGTATCAATCGACCGGCTAAAGCCCGCTTACGTCATCAATGACGACACCCCGGTGCCTCTACCATGAGTTACACTAGTTTACAGTGACCTTACTCGCTAGCGACGGCGTAAATTATTTGTATGGAGAATTGTACTTCCGTAAGTGACCGCTAGAGGCGCTGTACACAATTCTCCATACAAATCATTTACGCCGTCGCTAGCGAGTACGGTCACTGTAAACTAGTGTAACTCATGGTAGAGGTACCGGTCCCTCCGGCGCTGACGGCCGCGTAAGAGTCTCACGATCTGGGAGACAAATCAAACCCGTTGTACGCTTCGCTTGAGGGGGGAGTAATGTGGCGACCGCACATATATGTATTATATTATATTTGTGTCATCATCATCATCATCTTAAATTTCTCGGTGGGTAAACTGAAAACGACAGAGTTCAATCCACCCACAATTTATGATTTCGCATGTTGTACGAAATAGCAATAGTTTTTATTTCTGTCTCATAATTCTTTGTTTCCTATAGTATATAAGTACGCCCGTTTTACATTAAACATTCATTGCAAACTGGAACCTTGTCTTTGTTCATCTCAACGCTTGCCACGGAACCCCTACCTCAACATCGATAATGTTCAAATTAACTTCTATTTAAACAGTAAATATTCGAGGATTAAAATAAATTCATTTAACTTAACTTAACTTGTCTCTAAGATATTCAATTAAGCAACAGTCGTATGGGCAGTTATTACGTGCCAATTTGAAGTGGTATACCAGAAATTTGAAACTAAATCGACACTTTTTTGTGAATTATAACGCTAGCTTTAATATTTTTTTAAACTATTTCATATTATTGAAAAATTTAGAATATATTTGCGGTTAAAAAACGCTATATTGTGCGTTTTTTAAGGAGAAAAATAAAATACTTATACGAAATTAACGTGTATTTTTATTTTAATAAAATAAATCTTCTTCTAACAAATAACTCTTAATTAAGTATGCACTTTTTTGAGATCACAATCATTTTGAGTTTATAAATTATTAAGAATAAGTAGCTAGCTTACTTATTTACTTTTTGGTAAGTGTATAAATATACAAATTACAATTATCACAATGTTTTAATAGTAATTAACGATAATTAAAACACAGCTAAAACTTAATAATAAAACAAATTTTACGTTAGATGTCGTACATACCTAGTCGAATCAGGCAGCGATCGGCGACACAACCGCCGCACTCCGGTGTTCGTCGCTGACTGAAGCGACCCACTGCATTCCATTGTATAAGTAAAGCACCATTCGCGAAATTCGCGCCAAAAATTGTTCACTGTACCGACATCAAATAGATTAGAGCAACACTTTAACCGTTATCATACCATTTTCAATCTCCACATAACCGACGTACCTATCGCATTTATTAAGTATACTTTAAGCGACAGGTTCGGCCGCGGTAAGGAGTGTCGCTTAAAGCAATTAAATAACAACGTAATTTTTCGTAACATTCATTTAACCGACAATCGTTTTATTAAGCAGTTTTGAAGAACCACTTAAGTACAGAATTCAAGATATATGTGCCCGGAATAATCAATTAAGGGACATTACATCGGAAACGAACTCTTTTTAAAAATAATTTATACGACTGTGGTAATATTGGAGTAGGTTTTAAGTGACACAGATAATATTTTATTCAAATTGTGTGTCGCATAAGGGGTGGTTTTTCAAATTCAGACCTCATTCGTGAATTACTTTAAGCGACATATAAGTCATCGGATCGCCGTGAAACCCAATTCAAACGACGCAGAAAAAAACGCTGATTCCAATGATATTTATAACTCATTTTCGACCAAAATGTCGCTTAAGTGGTTCTTCCTTTCCACCGTCGATATGTGGAAAAATGTCACCAGATAAAATTATGTCTATCGGAGAACGTTTGTAAAATGTTGGATCCGCCAAAAATAAATTATTATAACTATTTACGATATTTATAGGAATATGAGCAGTAGGCAAATCTGAAGTAATTTTTGGTAAAATAATCGCGTCAATATAAAAATTTGGGCTTTCATTATGTCTTGGTGAAACAACGCAAGATGTCATTCCGAAAGTTTTTACATTTCCACCAGCCAAACCATAAATATTAAACGGACATATTTACGTGTTGACAATCCTAACCGTTGCAGACAATCAATAGAAATAAAATTGGATTGCGCCCCAGAATCGATCAAAACACGACACGGTTGCTGACTGCCCATAGAATCGGCGACGGGTGCCCCTTTTCTCCCATAATCTTTTTTATCCGAATTTTGAAAGTCATAAATTGATGTCCATAATATTCTTGCTCATAAATATCGATGGTCATAATTTTTGTAAAGCATATCGCTTAATAGTTCTAACTGCAATGAGCCATAATCCCGGTGATCATAACTTTAAAAAGTCATAATATTGATATCAATAATATTTAAGGGAATATCGTTGATTATTCAGAAACGTTATAGGGCATATATCTTAAAGTAATAATTGTTTTTAGTCATAATTTTTCATTACCTAAAATGCACTAACCATCTACATTGAATTCTATAACATCCAAAGGAACATTGATAATTATTCAGAAACATTGTAAGACATATCGCTGGCAGCGAGTGAGCGAAGCGAGCGAGCAAGACTTTCAGGGCAGAAGCGACTCGGACAGGTTAGGTTCAGAAGGCTAAGGCGGGAGCGAAGCGTAAGCGTAGCTCCCGCCTTAGCCTTCGATGTTAGGTATTTTTTTTATGACAGCACAGAAAAGGATTATTACCTTTAATATTATGAAATGTCATACAACCATGACATTGAATGTTATTACAAAGTAATATTGTGCCTTAAAATAATTATGACCTGCGAAAAAAGACCTTGCAATAATTATTATGAGTGACTTTAGTACCTTTAATATTATGAAGTGTGATGCTTCTTGACACTAAATGATATGAGTTTACTTATTAGTCCTTACAATAATTATGACTTAAGAAAATCGTAGCTCCAATTTATGTTATTTAAAATTATGACTTCCGATAATATGACAAAGAAAAATTATGACAGAAAACGTTATGGTCTTGAAAATTCGGAACAAAAATTTTATGGGAGTCATTATAGACCCGACTGTGATACATGTGCTTACAGTCTGCCCCAGATTCGCCAGGGAAAGGCTCGACTGCGAGCTCAGAACGGGAACGGTGCTAGCAGAACACACTTTGGAGGTGCTGCTGAGGGATGACCGTTTTAGGGACACTGTTATTGATTTAATGCTTAATATTGTTAGGAGAGTGGCCGTTAGTAACGGTTCCAAAATTGGAACGGCTGGTAGAATTACTTGATTTTTGGTTAAATGAAGAGTTTGTGCTAACTTGTCCATTTGATTTCCTTGTTTTATTCCTTTTTGTTATTTCCTTTTAGTAGTTCAATTATTTTATTTTGTAATTTACTTGAATTGATTGCCAATCTAATAGGGTGCAGTTTGATTGCGGGATGGGGATGGTACGCGGGTTTTTGACCTCTTTTTTTGTAATTATTTATTTTTGCTTTATGTATTTTTAAGCTTAAAATTTGAATTTAATTTAATTGTTTTTAATTTTTGATTTTATATTCATTTTTGACATTTAATTTGCCTTTTCCATTAGTTTTAGTTTTTTGATATTTGATTTTATTGCCTTATTGCGGCTAAGTTATTTATTTAATTTTGCTTCATGTATTTTGAGTTTTAAATTAAAGTAAATTGTTTTTAATTTTTGATTTTATACTCATTTTGATTTTTAATTGGCCTTTTCCATTAGTTTTAGCTTTTTAACATTTGATTTTATTGCTTTATTGCGCTAAGTTAATTTGTACAGTTTATTTGTTACAGTTTTAAGTATTTTATTACAGAAATGAGAATCGGCCTTTTGTACTTTTGGTAATTCTGTTTCAATTGTTTATTTACTGTTCTGAGTTGGGCTTTATTTTATTGGAGTCTACGCCTGCATGTTTGTTGACCTGGATTTTTATCTGGTCATTGTTTTAGCTTTTTATTTTATATTATATTTTTAACCCATTATAGACTGAATTTTTTTGAGGTGTCCGATTTTTATAGTAATTTAGTATATTGTTTATTAGAGTATAATTTATTGAATAAGGCGTTACTTTGCGGAGGTCCATATTAATGAACTAAAACAATTACTTTGCTCACCCGCGACCTTACAATAGTTACGTTTATGCAAGAAATAACAAAAGTTATAGTTATAGTTTTTGAAGTGGTAGAGCCATGTTGTAGCTAGCCGCTGCATCATGAATGGGCCGGCTCGTCCGGGGCAGTACCACCCTCTCACAGAACACGGGCGTGAAGCAGCAGTAATCCTGCTTGCGTTTCGTACGGTCAGTGAGAGTGCGGGGGCCCAATACCTCACCCCTTCCCTCTCCCCCTCCCTCTCCCCCTTCCCCTATTCCCTCTCCTTTAGGGCCGACAACGCACTGGCATCGTGTAAAGCACTGCGGGTGTCTATGGACAGTGGTGTTCATTTAACATCAGGTGACCCACTAGTTCGTTCGTCTGGCCTATCTAACATTAAAAAAAAAAAAAAAAATGTGTGTTCATGCAGTTCCTCCACCTCCACACTGTACGAACACACACAAATCACATAAACCCAACCATCACCACCACCAAGCTACACTGACGCGTTTCGAACTCAACCAGAGCTCATCTTCAGAGTTATCACAACCGTATGCTATGCTACCAAATGTTAAACTAACAAACCAAAACAAATATTTTAAATTGTCACTGTATTTTCACAAGTACCCACTTTATTTTTCTTAATCTCAAACTACCCCACATAAATTATTTAATTAATTTTTGGATTTAACGATTTCAAAATGAAATGGTAAACATCAATTTAAAATATACGGTAAGCCCACGTACACAGATGCTGTTATACCAGCATCTTCTAATCATCCGTGGCAGCATAAACTGGCTGCTTTCCATTGTTATGTTAATAGATTGCTGACTGTGCCTCTTTCTAAGGAAAATTTTGATTTAGAGTTGAGTACTATTTATCAGGTAGCGATCTCAAATAGTTATACAAAATCAATGGTAGATAGTTTAGTTCAAAAAAAGCAGGCACGGTTAGTAAATAGCATGCTTTACGCTGCGTTACCTTCTCAGTCTACTAACAAATATAGATCTAGCATCTCTTACGTTGGGGGTTTGTCTGATAAGATTTATGGCATTTTAATATCAAACAATATTAATGTTGCCTTTAAGACTAACAACTCTTTGTACTCTAGGCTATGTAACCACAAAGAACAGGTAGATAAGGGAACTAGATCGGGGGTATACAAGCTTACTTGTAATGACTGCAATGGGATATACGTAGGACAGACAGGCCGAATTTTTAATACTAGATTTAAAGAGCATGTTTTGGCATATAGGAATGAGCATCCAGATAGATCGAATTTTGCAAAACATTTGTTGGAATCAAATCATTCATTGTTAGATTCAGATTCTTATGAAGTGTTACATTATTGAGGCAAGGGGTTGCGTCTGGATGCTCTGGAATGCATGGAAATAATTAGGTACAATACTATGGGGTCTATTATTAATGAACAGGTAAATTTAGTATTTTCTCCTTTACTGCGGCTTGGGTCTAATTTGAACAGTTAGTATTAATAAAATATGCCTGTTAATAATTAATACTACTAAGCCTCTAATAGCCCAGGTTACCCTTTTTTATCTTCTCTCGTTTTGTTCCGTGATTTTCTAATGTTAGGACCCATAGACACGTTGTGACTTTTTTTTATTTGGGACAGTTTTTCATAACCCGGGTTTACGAATTGCGGTGAGCTATTTGACTTTACATATTTATGTAAAAGGAAAGATTATAGCGAATATATGTAAGAATTCTTAAACATAATCAACAGATAGAAATGGACAAAGGTTAAATAATTAGTTTTATTTATTTATTTGCTCTGGAAGATATTAACTAGCAATATAGTATTTTACTCGTAAAGGAGGAGCCCTCTCCCCGCTCCGTCCAGTAGAGCTCGGCACCGCACTGGTCACTCTTCCTCGAGCCTACCACACATAATACAAAGGGAACAACAATTTATGTCGCCCGTCTACAAACCGTAAGTATCAGTCACCAAATGAGTAAGAGGACAATCAAGAATGTAATTACTCCTGTGGTAGGATTTTATTATTCCTAAGATTTACACGGAGTAAATACCCTACTCACTTGAGACTAACTCTATTCCCCCCTAGACTCTAGTATAATGAGAAGGTACTTCGGTCAGTGTATGAGTATGTTGAAGGACGCTCCATTACTTAGTCTACAACCCAGATCGAGTAACTGGCCTCCCCCCACGTACCTCCCTAAGACACCTAGTTCCGCACGGATCACCTCTAAGGATAAATATCCTTAGCTGCAACCTCACTAACGACACCTATTGCCGAGCGAGTAAGTGGACACTCCGTAGGACTACGCATAGTCACTACGTGCTGGCTGGTTAGACCGAACACTAGGAGGCGACTTCCAGCAAGCCAGAGGCGGCGCTGACCCTTGGAGACCATACGCATGTTGCCAGCTCTCGCACCCCAATAGTAATTTTGGTAATCTACAGACTGCATAATGGGAGCTTCACATCAACTGTTGCTTAGCCTAGCCATCGCAACTGCAATTTCTGTACTATGGTACGTGATGGTGTAACTGCGTGCTATCTGGACCATTCCTCTTGGTCGGTCGTAACTATACTGGCATTTGTGCCTACCAGTATATATTGTCACTTCCCCACTCTCAGAATAATAGTACGGATAAAAGTGTGGGAAATACTTTCTCTATACCAGTCAAGATAGATACAGGTTTAGTGTTGAGACCTAATAATTATTAGTGATTTAATTTAGTCTCAAGTATTATGAAAACCCAGTTCTAGTTTCAAATAGATTAACAGATTTTATACCAAATCCAGGGATGAATTTTGAAAATGATATTCTTCCATAAGAACAAATAAAATAGGTAAAACAATACACTATAAGTCTAAATGGATTTGTATATCAACACAATGAAGGTAATAAACAGTAATAATATTGCCAGTTATCCATTCCTATCAGTAATTGATCAATTACTTCTCAAAGATAAGTTCATGGTGAAAACACAAGGTAAAATAACATTACCCTATCAAAATTATACTGGAAGTCCTTACCTATGTAACACAGTTGTTTCACAGTTTAAATACTCTGAGGTATTATCGGAGATAAGTTTCCAGTAGGATACAAGAGCTTCAATAAATTATATAATATTCAGTTCAGGTATTACTTCGAGACAGAAGTACAGTAACGTAAACACACAAGGACTACAGCCAGAGTATTGTTCGGGCCCACTGTCAATTATCGAAGATGCTTCCTTTTGGATTTCAAAAGATTTAAATTTAAAATATAATTCCAAGAGAAAGACACTATCAAAATAAACTCAATTCAAAAATGTATAGTTCTATACAAAGTGGCTCCTAGATATCAAATTCCACTCGACATTCCAATTCATTTAAACAAATTCAGTTGAACTGTTCTAAAATTTAAATATTTAAATCTAATGTCATGTTTATTTGTATTAGCTAAATAGAACTCTATTACTCCTTTTGACGGTTACTGTCAGTCAACAAAATCTCGTTTGAAATTGAACCTTAGCTCCAATTGATCTAAATTACTATCTTATTACGTGTATTTATTTCATACGCAGGATTTCAATAAATATGTTAAATCGCGAGAGTCAACCACGGTAGGTTTAATTAAGGACGCGTTCGACTAAAATATATGTCGGTCCGGTATAGTTGTAAAGAATTATTGGTATTAGGGTTTAATCTTTCTTCCGTCGAACCCGCTTTAGATTTAGTATTTTATTTTATAACTATTTTATTTTAGTAAGGGATTTTATCTAAATCGGTTTAGCTTTTATTGTAGAACTACACTTAGCTGTGAGCATGAGCCAGACGCATTGTGTCCCCGACACAGCTCTGAAGTCCGCGTCAGCGACCTTCTTCCAGCATACAGCATCCCGCAGCTCTCAGTAGATCTCCGACCAGGGACCCGCCGTCATATCCCATGAACGGATATCCATGTCGAACAAATCATATATTAGTATTATATCAAACCCATTGTTCAGTTTTAATATGATTCAGGTGATTCCATAACTCATGTATATCTGGAATACCAATTATATTGGTCTGTAGTCCCAATGCCTGACGCATGGTGCTTAAAATAATATACCGGAACTAAGTCCATTACGCCTCGCTTGAAGTCATAAATTATCACTAAATTTCCAATCAACACTCTAATCAATGTCATAAATTTATGTAGTTCATCAATAGTTCATTGTCCAAATCCTCCCATAAAGCCCCAAATAAAACATCAGCGTTTTGACTTACATGTCAAATGATCCCTCTCGATATTCGTTCCCTCAGTCCTTGACGTAGACTCCTCACTTCTATTCTTCTATTCCACATGACAGCTGACGTCACGCACGTCTAGCCTCTCGCTATTTCTGAAAAATAGTAAATTAACCTACCACAGTATCATTTTGGACTCACGGCAGTACTTCACACTGGTACACCATTTAATTCACTACACAATTTTCACTATTAGACCACTCCAAGTTTAATAGACACTTATTTATAGTCATTTAGTCCAAAACACATTATCACAAGTTGTTATTTTCTTAACGTTACTCCTACAATTGCCTAGCTTAGACATCAAGTTGACATTTCCCAATGTTTCCTTCTGAAAACCAAATATAGCTATCTCTGATTAGGCGAAGCCTTCCATCAGCTCTATACAGTCCCGCTATATGGTGTCTGGCGAGTAGGTCAACTATTGTTTATAAACTCTCGTTGCTGTAAGTGAAAATATCATTGTTCATAGTCGCCGTAAATTGTCTCATTTGTTGACGATATACAGAAATAACCACTGGAAAACACAAACACACACCACACAACACTTCACTCGCACAATCACAGGTCAAAATATAAGGATCATGTCGATATTATTATATTAATCTTTAACTCGAAAAGATTATTTTTCTTCCTGACACCGCCACTGACAATCCTCGAATCCCTGTCTTTTTCCAAACGTTTTTATTTTTGACGCGTATAATTAAAAGAGGTTTATTATCGGAACCTTTTTCAAAAAAAATTAATACCCCTATAACGAGTATAGTACAGTAGTTTTATAATATGTCAATAAAAGTTAATTTTTGTGGGGTAGTTGTGAAGTTACAATGACAAGTTAAAACATTTGTTTTGGTTTGTTGTTTTAACATTTGATAGCATAGCATACGGTTGTGATAACTCTGAAGATTAGCTCTGGTTGAGCTCGAAACGCGTCAGTGTAGCTTGGTGGTGGTGATGATGTATGGGGACGCCTTGCTTAGCCAGGCAGGCTGTTGATCGTTTTGCACACTCATTCAGCCCAAACATATGTAAACAAAAAATTCACTTAAAGCCAAATTCATCCCCAGTTTTTGTGTTTAGTATTCGGTAGAATACCCCACTCACAAAAACAAGAACTTAATAAACAAATAAATAAATTATTAGAAAATGGTATTATAGTATACGATAAGTGTCCATTCGAAATAAGAAAGACTCCTCACTAAGAGTTCGAACAAATATTATAATTATTATGTATATGACAGTTACAAATAAAAAAATAATAATAAATAATGATAAAAACTTAACATAAATTCAGTCAGTTACAGGTTTTAACTTTGATGGGCGAGACCAAGTAAAAATGTATATTTGCCACTCAGAGGATTTTCATCGCGTCAGTTTGCACAGTATAGTACTCCCCAATAGCACATTTTACTATGGGTACACCTATGCATAAAACTTAATTCACCACTTACAGACTTCATCTCGGGAATCAAATATTAATATTCTCTCAATTAGTTCAAAGAACAAATGCTTATCTGGTAGATACAGTCTTCTTGTACGTGAATTCATCTCATACGTATCACTTACAGAAATAATGCACATAACTTTACGACGAATAAGTGTGTATGAGTCAGTTACATTTTTTAGCTCAAAATTTACTAACAAGTATAAATGTAGAAGTGCATTAAATAAAAAACTACCAAAGATAAAAAATAATAAAAAATACACACAATAGTAAACCATAATTTAAAGTTATATGCTAATTTTTACACCTCTAGCTTTAAAGCAGAAAGAGAAATTACGATTTCAATGTTCTTAAAATCTTTAAAGCGTTCTGCTGTAAATTTTGGTTTTTGCAGATACACTGGATTACGTAGGGAGTGTCGATATGCTGAATTATGAAACTAAAAACGGTGTAATAAGAGTCAATTTACGAGCAACTGTGCTGAAAAAAAAAAATTAAACAATCTCTAATATACTCTTAATTTGTACAATCCAGTTAGATGTGTACACTGTATCGTAGTTGTAGTAGTTCGTTGACGGAGTGCAGAGAAAGAACGATGTTTTGATGTTGCTTTATTCACGTTAAGTTATACAGTAAGTAGGTAAATTAGTTAGTTTTCTTTTCTCTTGATGTTTATCGTATGACTTGATTAAGCACTCTAAAATATTATTGTGAAAACAGTATTTATAAAAGGTTATTGCTCGGCCGTATGTAGGTCGCAGCGTCAACAGAAAATGTACAGTGGTGAGACTGTACATATTGGCAACCCCAAACAAGAGAAAACAAAACAGTACTTTAAATATTTAAGATAAATCTATGATAATTGATAACGTTAGTCGAAGTTGAATGCGATGTTGTTGTTTCGTCCGACGAGTTGCTGCGAGGTCTGCGCCTGGCTCCTCGGCGGTTGGGATGTATTTTCTTGTCGGTGGTTAGATGTTCTTGGTATAGATGTCATCTCTATCTCTTCGTAATGTGGCTTCACTGATTGCAGTGAGCATTGGCTTCGTTGTTTTCGTTTTGTACACAGATGTGGGTAATATCTTCCTGTGGCCCACAAAATGACAGCAATGAGAGCAGCTGCTAACAGAGAATAACAAAGAGCGTATTGATGGATGTCGTGGGTTGTGAGCACGGAGGGGAGATGGTTTTCATTTTTCTTCTGGGAGTGTAGTCTCTTGTAGATCTCCTCTGTGTCTTCGTTTTCAGAAAGGTATGAGCCTGGGGTGTTCTGATGTATGTATGTTAGATTCACAATTTTGTTCACCGACGAATTTAATGAAGGCACGTTGAAGTTGTAGTTTATATTGACTCTGCTGTTGTACTGGCTGTGAGAGTTAATAGTTAAGTAATTCGATTGTAACACGCAGCTTTGGGATAAAGTTACTAGTCCCGATGATGTCATTGTGTATGACGTAACGTCATTATCGCAAATAGTGCGCAGTGCGCAACCTTCACAGCACACTGCAAGCCAAGCGTTTGGCGTATGCAACTCGAACCAAGCCTCTTTGCACGACGTTCTTGTGACGTCACACGGTGACGTCGCTCGATGACTCAATAGTTTTGCCTCGCACGGGATATTGTTGTTATGTAGGTTGAAGACTGGCAAATTCTTATTGCATATAAAATTCCCAGGTTTCATCTGAACAGATTGTTTCAGGTCATCCTTCTGTAATGCTACGTAGGTATTTTTGTGAAAGTTTATAGCGATGTACGTCGAACTGGTTTTGACGATGGTAAATCCTGAGTTAGTATTGATGGGCAGCGGGATGACACGATGCAATGAAAAGTCTTCGTCCGAGATCAATGGTATGTGAAGTTCGAAGATAAAAAGGTTATCTGTTGCTCTAGCTTTGATGTATATTATTATTATTATTATTTATTTATTTCATTAAGATAACAATGATCTCATTTTTTGTTAGTTTAGCCTTAAAATAATGTTAGTACTTAAAAGTTAAATTTGATTTTACATGTAAAATTATTTTATTTATTACAGGACAACACACATGATCAGTTATCATTTTTAGGATGCTGTTTGGGCTGCCCCTTGTTCTGCTCAGCAGTGCAGTGACGCTGCTTTTTTGCGCAAAATTGCTGCAAACCCGTCCGTACGTGACTCAGCGAACATGGTGGATGCGCTGCAAAATCTTGGCAGACCAATCAGCATCCTAAAGGCGTTATTGTACTGAACCCTAATAGCATTGTATGACTTTTGGGTATATCCGACCCACAGGCTGCTGGTGTAAAAAGATGAACAGTACGCTTTAAACAGTATAATCTTGACTGTGTTTGAATACCTAGCAAACCTGCGGGCCAACATATTTGCCCTCACACACAATGCTCTTCGCTCCCTTTCCATGTCAGCATCGTCCCTCAGATCGTCTGTGACAATGTGCCCGAGATACTTGAAGCGAGTGACTCTCGTCAGGGCGATGCCGTTTAGTTGTATGGGAGGTACAAATGTGGGACACTTGTTCCCAGATTTAAAAATCATGAGCTCACTCTTCTTCCCATTATACAGCAAACCATGTGAGGAGGCGTATGATTCACATATGGCTACAAGTCTACGGAGCGCACCAATGGAGGGAGCCAGCAGCACCATGTCGTCTGCGTAACTGATGTTGTTTAGGCATACGCCGTCAACATGACAGCCGACATGTGTGCCACTGAGCTGCTCAACAAGCGCATCTACATACAGACAAAATAGTAAAGGAGAGGTCAAACCACCCTGGCGCACCCCGCACTCCAGCCTGTACGGTTCTGTAGCCTCATCCGCCCACCTCACACGATTTTCCTGGTTAGAATACCAGTACCTAAGAAGATGGATTAACTCTGGCGGTAACCCAGACCCTTGCAACTTAGCCCACAGAACATCATAAGATACGAGGTCAAAAGCTTTCGTCAAGTCCAAAAAACAGGCATAGATAGGCGTTTTTCTGTCTGTGTAGTATTTGACAGTGTGCTTCAAACTGAGAATGGCCGTCTCAGTTGACAACCCAGGTCGAAAGCCAAATTGGGCGTCATGCATTTTAATGCGTGCATTGAGGTAAAAGTTAATCACACTGTCAAACACTTTCGCTACAATAGTCGCCAATGATATAGGCCTGTAATTTGTCCCATCCGAAGCGTCACCTGTTCTATTTTTAATAATAGGCACCACCAGGGTCTCCATCAACTCAGGCGGCAAATAAGAGTGGCTCAGGCACAAGTTGAACAATAGAGCTAGTACTCGAGGAAGGTGGTTGCCGGCATGTCGGAGATGCTCAACGCTCAAACCGTCATGTCCGGGCGACTTGCCCCCCCTCATTCTCTTAATTGCTATTCGAATATCTTTAGCACAAACACAAACTGACACGTCTCCATTCAATGTACCAGTCTCTATACCCCGACACGCCGGACCTAAGGGCGAGTTATTTGTAAACCTATCTCTAAATAAGTTGGCAATTTCCTTAGGATTTGAAACTCCATTGACACTCACAGGCACACTGTTTCTGGGGTTCAGTTTATTTGTAGCCTTCCAAAAAGCCTTAAAGTTTCCACCAGAGTGATGGGATGCCAGCAAGTCCATCTTAATTTGATCTTGGTGGTTCTGACACCACCTTAACCTCCCCATGAAGATCCTACGGGCCTCCATCATATCATCATAAACCGATCCTGAACCCGGTTTCCCATACCATTCCCAAATTCCAAACGCGAGTTTAGCGTGTCTGTGAGCCTCACTAACATGCTTGTTCCATCCGGCTAAGATATTTTTACGTCCAAAAATAGTCATTTTATGTGTTACACTAGCAGCATAGCATAGAACCCCAATTAAATTCTTATAGAGTTTGTCAATAAGGCGCTTATGACATAAATTATATATCTAAGTACATAAATGTACGGTCTGCGCCATGAGCGAGCGAGTGCCTTGGTACCTTGTCGCTTTCAGTTGTTTGACTACATGGTTTTATATGGCTATTTAAACATGATATTAAGGAGGCGGGGTGCAGGGGTGGTCGCGTGTTTGTGGCGCTGACCGTACTAGTAATAGTAATAGTTTTATTTTATTTCTTTTTATATTGAGTCTGTGAATGAGCGGGGGGCGGGGCTGGCATCGGGTTGGTGGCGGAGTGGGGTGCTAAGGGGTGGCATGCTTCCTGCTAGCTTTGGCGCCTTCCTCTTGACTGGTCCATTTAGAGTTAGACAATTTTGAATGGACTAGGCGGGAGTGGAGGTGCTAGGGGCTGGCGGGGGGTGTGACATTCCGACGCGCTCAGCTTGGTCACTGATCAGGTGTTGGCCTTGCTCCTCGTTCATTTACAAACGTAGGGGTGTCCCCTTCGCATTCCTTAGTTAATAATCTTAAATATTTAAAGATTGTAACTAAGTTTAAGATTTTTTTTTTGTGTAACTTTAATTGCAATAAACAGATTAAATTTTAATTTTTAAAATTTTTTTTATCGCAATAACTACCGCAGCAATCCTGAAACTCAGTTGGAAAATCGATATCCTTTAACTTTAAATCACAAATTTTGGAATATTCCGCTATTTGATAATAATTTCTTTGTCCCCACTTGACATTATTATTTTTACACCCTAAGGACGTTACATTGGTCTTTTTACTGACTACGTTTAAATTACATCTTACTATGAGTGGAAAATGATCAGACCAAAAGATGTCATATTTAATATATATATACATTTTATATATAACACTCGGCAATGCGGCCCTAGTTATAATACAATGGTCAAGCCACCGGCGGCATCCGTGTGCCTCGCTAATAAATGTGAATGCTCCCGACGACTTCAACATATCTAAATCTGCACAAACCCAGTCCTGGTCCCGTGCAAATTCGACGAGCTTATTGTAGAACCGCTCTCCCGGGTGCGCGTTGAAGTCGCCGAGAACAAACACAGATTCGGTATCATTTTCATCTATGATAGCACAAATGGCACTCAAACAATCAATAAATGCCATCATGTTTTCAATCAAGTCAGTAGGCATATACACACTTATAACAACAACGGGTGCCCCGTCTGTCAATGCTCGAATTGCACATACGCGAGGATTTGCACACGGAATCACCGTCACGCACTGGAAGAGAGATTTGCGCCACAGTAGCGCCACGCCACCGTGCGGCCTCCCGCGCAGTATGCCCGCTGCCGTGTCGACGGCGGACGTGTCGGTGCTCCCGAAGTCCTCGTGTACAGTGTCCAGGAACGACAAGTCATGTGGCATTAACCACGTCTCCTGAAGCGCAATAACGTCCCCATCGCTGCATAGTTATTTAACTCCGTCTATAGATCTCCTAACATTTTTACAATTGTATGATATAAGGGTCGCATTAGTCATTGCTCATTTAAATTGCTTCGCTCATCTTGCTTTTTGTATGGCATAAAACGTCTACACGTTATTCCGTCTGGCCATAACTTCTCATTCAAAAATATATCTAACTTATTTTTCTGAACCATAGCTTTAAAAGACTGATAACTTTTTTCACTTTTCATTTTTATTTTATATAAAATAATCTTTTCATTTATCTTGGACAATATGTAGTCACCGATATCTTTGTCCAATGTTTCTTTGTGCACATTCGAAATGAATAAGGCAGTTCTCTGATCTGCCGCTTTGAATTTGTCATTTGGTAGAATTGATGCTTTTCCTCGCACAGGTTCTAATTTATTTCTGTATTTTTTTCTTTGTACTTTAATCCATTTTGAGTCATACTGCTTATTATTTTTCCACTCGCCTACTTGCATTACAATCTCCGCTACAGATTTGTTGGTTCCATTGTTTACATTGTTGCTTATTTGAGTAGAACTCATTTGCTTTTGTTGCATAACTCTGTTAATTGTTTCTATAGTAATTTGTACAGATCCTTTATATCTTCTCGGATGCTGTCTACTGGCAAAGATAGTTTTTTTGGCAATTTTCCAGAAATTTCACTGAGTTGTTTGACTAGGTTGACTGGTGGGATCAGATGCACGTCTATATGTCCCTTATAGACGTCAGTTAACGAGTTGAAAAGCATTTCTTGCATAGTTCTTAAGTTGTTGATCAGTAGGTATGCAGATAAGGCTGCCGAATTAAAATAAGTTGTGGCCATAACTATTTCTATCTCTGATTCAATCTTAGCGAAGTTGAGGTTGGTTTGGTTCATGAACTTCTCTATCACGTCAGATTGCCTCTTGATGTTGTCCTCATGTCTTCTCAAGACGCTATTTTCCAGTTCTACTATTGATGTTTGGTTTTTAATTAGTTCCAACAGATAGTTTTCATTGTTTTGAACTGCTTCGATATCGTTCTTATATTTATCCGCAAACCGTTGATCCAGGATACCGAATAAGCTGTTTGTTATGTAGCCCACTCCGTCTATAAGTCCACGTCTTTTTCGACTTGTTAGATGTTTGTGTGGGGCTAACAGAATAGTATTATAGTATTCGATAACTTTTACTTCATGGTATAGTTGCTCCAAAGTAGTTTTACAATATCTGGGATCAGTCTTCTGGCACCAGTCATCTATTCCAAATAGATAAGTTTTAATACGTCGGACCACGTCCCAGTAGTTCGTTAAGTTGTAATACATAAGTAACGTCCATTCATTGTGTATTACTTGTATTTTTCCCATTGTGTCGTAATAGATCGGCCGCTCGGGTTCCAAACTCGTAATATGTGCTGACGTCGATGCGTCGGCGTTAGTTCCGGTAATCAAAGCGCACATGGTTATTAAAGTTGTAAACAAAGATAATAGGCTATTTTTGCCGCTATTATTTTTTCTTATGGAACGTGCAGGTTTTCTTTACGTTTTTTCGTTGGACTTCTTCGTTAGTTTGTTGTGTTTGTTCTTCTTGTACGGTGTTTACTTCAATGGGGAGTGGCGCAAGTTTGACGATGGGACGTTTTAGGGTTCGCTGTGATGGCAAGTCTGCCATTAGTTGATAGTTATTGTTCGGCTTAAAGCGATGACAGCGGACGCAATGTTTCAGTTGATTTTTGACAACCCTGTTGCCGCTAATAATCCAATAACGCTGACGTATGTAGTTAAGGGCTTGTCGCGCGCCGCCGTGTAATGTTGTCGTATGCCCGTGATGAATCACAAGGTAGGTCATTCGCCCCTTTCTGGGGAGAATGATGGGATTTTTCATTCCCGGCGGTAGGTTGGATTTGTTTAGTCGACCACCCACATGAATGATTCCCTTTTCATCCAGGTAAGGCATCAGTTTGTAGATAGAACTGTGTTTAGTTACAGTTTTATTTTTCAATAGCAGTTTATATTCAATAGGAAATGCCATTCGTTGAGCGTATAGTGTAACAAGTTCCGTGGCTGTGCGCAGTTCGTTTAAAGTTAGGTAGTTAGGTATATTGTTATGTTTTTTTCGTAATCTTTCTGTGAGTCGCAAAATCCATGCGGTGACTCTGATTACTCGTGTTAAGGAACTGTATTTTTCCAGTAATACATAAATAAAGTTATCGTTTTGTTTTGTAGGTAGGGTTGCCTCTTCCTCTTTTAAAGTTCCAATGTTTGTTGTAAAATGACAAGTCAAGTTCGGGTGGTCTTGTTTCTCGTTGGTTTCATGAAGCGAAGGTCCTTTCCACCAGAGGTCAAAGTTAATTAGTTTGCTTGGGTACATTCCTCTTGAGGCGCAGTCTGCTGGGTTTTGATCTGATTTCACGTATTGCCAATTCTCAGCTGGTATTATCTGTTTAATTTTAGTTACTCGATTAGCCACGTATCTTTCCCAGCGAGACACATCTCCTTGCAACCAAGCTAGGACCACCTGAGAGTCGCACCATGCTCGTACGGTTATGTCGTAGTCTTTGTATGCTTCCATAGTTTTCTTCATAAGTTGGGAAAGAAGTAACGAGCCACATAGTTCTAATTTCGGTAAAGTTGTTTTTTGAGATATTGGGGCAACCCTAGTTTTTGCCGTTAACAATGATATCCTAGGCTTTCCGTGTTCATCCTTGGCACGAGTGTAGATGACGCAAGCAAATGCATTTTCACTTGCGTCACAATAGCCCAAAAGTTCAATTTTCTTCGTTGTGGTACCAATCCATCGGTTTAGTTTAATGTCGTTTAAAAGCGGAAGTTCCCTTTTTAGTTTCAGCCATTCTTCTTGGATGTCGTTTGGCAGCGCTTCATCCCAAGTTTTTTGACTGCTCCAGACCTTTTGGAATATTAGTTTAGCTGTCACAGTTACAGCACTGTACCAGCCTATAGGGTCATAAAGGCGTGATATCTCTGATAATAGAACCCGTTTAGTTATAGGAGATTTTGTATTATTATCTAAGTTCCAGTTGAAGACAAAGGTATCTATCTGTATTGGGGTTCCAGCCCAGGCCCAGAGTTTTCATTGACTCTTCATGTTTGAAGTCGAATATTTTTTGAGTGGAGATTTGATTATCAGATAGATCTTCTAGTAGCGCTGGATGATTGGTTGACCATTTTCGTAGGTTCATACCGCCGCCTTGAAGCAGGTTTATTAGCGATTGTTGTAGGTTTTTTGCTTCTTCAATAGAGTTATGCCCACTGATAAGGTCATCTACTTCAAATGAGTTCAGCAGTATTTCTGCAGCCTCAGGATGCCTGTGCCCGTCGTCAATGGCTAATTGCTTGAGAGTTCGCATTGCCAGCCATGGCGCACATTTTAGTCCAAAAGTTATGGTACAGAGCTGATATTCCTTAAGTCTTTCAGAGGGTGAGTTTCGCCATATTATCTTCTGAAGCTGTTGCTGATCTTCAGAGATCCAGATGCATCTGTACATCATTGCTATGTCTGCTGGTAGGCGTATTTGTAAGACCTCCATTTTAAGATGAGTGCTTGTATGTCCTTCTGTAATTTAGGACCTTTTTCTTGAAGGTTGTTTAAGCTGTGGCCGCTGGAAGCTTTTCGAGACGCGTTAAAGACGACTCTTAGTTTCGTAGTGGTAGCGTTGTCTCTCAAGACACCGTGGTGGGGCAGGAAACAATCTTGAGTTGTAGTTAATGTTGCAGGTTTCATATGATGTAGGTCAGAATATTCTTTTATGAAATCTCTATACATCTCTGCAAGTTTATTTTTCTTTTGCAATTTCTTTTCGAGTTGTAGAAACTGCGAGATGGCGATTTGTTTTGAATACCCCAGTTTTTCTTCTAGGTTTGGAGAAAGTGGCATTTTTACGATATATTTTCCATCGGTACCTCGTTGGACAGTTTTCTTGTAATATTGTTCGCACTGATCATCCTGCGGGATATCCTCATTGTTCCGGGCGATGTCTTCATTTTCCCAAAATTTAGTTAGCTCGTCCATGTTGATTAATGTTACGTGGCAATTGAAAATTATCAATTTTCCACATAAAATCCATCCCAGGTGCGTTTGTTGGGCCAGAGGAGCTTGCTTATCCCCTTTGAGGACACCCTCCATGATGATATCAGCGTACACGTCGGCCCCGAGAAGCAAATCTACGGGGCGCGACACGTTAAAGTCGGGATCGGCTAGTTTTAAGTTTTCTAAATGTGGCCAGTTGATTTTCTTGAAAGTTTTGTTGAGCAAGTTGTTAGTAATCCTTTTGAGGATTAATGCTTCAGTTTGGAAAGTATAACCGGAATGTAGGGACTTGCATGTTAATTGCGTTTTTCCTTTACAGTTGCCGGATAAATTTCCGATTCCGGATACAGTTGCATTTAGTTGCGATCTGGGTAGTTTAAGTAGTTGCGCAGCGTTTTCAGTTATTAAGTTAACTTGCGAATCTTGGTCAAGTAAGGCCCGAAGTACTATAAAGGTTCCGTCGAAGGACTGAATTTTAAGTTGAACCGTAGTTAGTAGGACTTCCATATCTGTCGTAGTTAAGTAGTGAGTAGAAGCCTGCTGAGTCGAAGTTGAAGGTTTTGGCTCGGAGTTAAATTTTTTATAGTATGAAGTTGTTAATTGTTTTCTCGAAGTATTCGTATTGTGCAATAGTGAATGATGGTTTAAATGACATTCCTGACTGAATAAGCAGTTTTTGCATACTTGCAGTTTCGCAACTGTAGTATTCCGTTGCGATGGCTCTTGGTCAATGAACTTCTGACATTGCATTAGCACGTGGTCCCCGTCGCAAAATGGGCATTGACCGTATGTTGTACGATAAGTTTTGGAGTTAGTTTTATAATAGATAATAATAATAAATAGCTTTATTTCATTCCACAAAAATTAGATAGAATTAATTAATTTCATATTCGATAATTATATCTCTAAGTAACCATACTAAATCTACTACTCATGCAGTTTAATCTCCTTCTAATGTGGACCCCTTCAGGGTAAAAGCCTCCTCCAAAGAATTCCATTTTTTCTTATCTTTAGCAGTGGTCATCCAGTCTCTTCCTGCAATGGATATAATCTCGTCCTGCCACCGGGCGCCCGGACGACCTCTACTTCTCACGCCATGCGGACCTTTCCATTTTGTGGTGTTAATTGTCCATCGATTGTCACCGTATCTCCCAACATGGCCAGCCCATCTCCATTTGAGACTTTGAGAGAAATGTAGAGCATCCTTTACCTTAGTTATTTTCCGAATTTTAATGTTTCTTACTCTATCTCTCAACTTTATATTTAAACAGCTCCTTTCCATTGCCCTCTGAGTTATCTGTATTTTATGTCTTGCCTTATGATCATGAATCCACGTTTGGCAGCCATAGGTTAGACATGGTAAAATTGTTGTATCCAAAATTATTCTTTTCAATTTAATCGGTAGTTGCGATTTGAGAATCTCCTTTTGTGCCCAGTACTTTCTCCATGTAATAGCTACTCTCCTGTCTATTTCCTCTATGTTCCGGTCTTAGACCAGACCAGACCAGACCAGACCAGACCAGAGGTCTCAGACCGGAACATAGAGTTTTATAATAGTTATAGTTAATTTTCTTGGCTGGAAATTCCTTGTCGAAGTTTTTCACAAATGATGGTTTTTGCTGTACGATGGCGCTCTTTTTGTTGCTTTTCATTGTTTCATAAGCCATAAATTTATTCTCAAGAAAGTAAAGAAAGTCGCTTAAGTTAGGGACATCCCGGTGGTCTCGTAGATCCCTTACGTAATCATTGTGCGTAGTTGTATCTAGTTTTAGCGTCATTAAATGCACTACGATCGGGTCCCAAGATGAAATATCCAAGCCGATGTTAGTTAATCCGCTTAAACACTCCGTTATGATGTCATGCATCTTCTTTAAGTTATAGGCATCGGGTTGTTGAATCGTAGGTAGATTTAGCATAGTGTTCATGAACGAAGTAAATTGAAGTCGGCGGTTATCATACCGTTGGTTCAGTATGTCCCAGCACGATTGATAGTTGTCTGCGTTGATAGTTAGATGCTGGACCAGTCTTTCCGCTTCGCCTCGGAGTTTCGTTTTAAGATGCTGCATCTTCTGTGCCTTGTTGATTGTTGTGCACCGTTTCCCCGAAAAGATCTTTGAAGGAAATCCATTGATTATAATTCCCCGAGAATTCGGGGATCTCAATTCTTGGTGCAGTTTGCTGATAGTGTACTGTGGACCAAATCTTGCTATTAAGTTGTTTGCGCAGATGATCGTACTTTGACTCTATTTCGACGAATGTAGTGTAGTAAGTTTCATGAGAGCCTTTTAGTAAGCTATCTATCTCCCAGTGCAACTTATCGATGTCCGACCATTTTGATTTTAGAATGTTAAGATTGTCTTCCAGTTCCCATTTTGAAGTGACACTCTTGTTTAATCAGTAGGAGATAGATATTTTTATCTTGTCCTTCATCTAACTGACCGGTCAGATCAAATTTGATAGAACATCTTTCTTCCGTCAGTTTCATCAATCTTAGTATATCGCCCAAGGGCGATATATAGTCTACCAAGGTAGACTCATACATAGTTTTAGTTTTTCCAAAAATATCTTCTTGGAAGTACTTTATGCTCTTATCTTCGATTTCCAGTTCAAGCTCTTTATGTAGGTTTTCAAAATCGCCCCATAAAGCGTCGAGAGTTGTTAGTTTCTTTTTCAAGTAGTCGGGAGTTTTTCTGCCCGAGCTGTCTTTCTTGTAATTGCCGCACAACGATTTTATGTTTTCGAAACATTCTTGTTGTTGCAAAAGCTTGCTCATCTTGAGTTATTCAGTTGATAAGTAGTTGAAGTCTTTTAGTCTTAGTTAATTAGTTAGTTAAAAGTTATACTTGAAGTTTGTTGAAGTTGAAAAGTTGAGGTTATGCGGAATAGATAAACCTTTTTTCTAGATATATCCCGCCGTACAAGTTCACGAAATCTGGGGCTTCTTCTTCGTCCTTCTTCACGGCCGCACTTTGCAGTCGCACGTAGGATTGTGGTAATCAGTGCTTCTGCCCTTTGATTGCGATATATGCGCCTTCTCAATTCACTGGTGGAACCCGCTTGTGGGAAGCCAGCAAACCGATTTGCTATCGTAACAAAGGTACACAAAACACAAAATTACCTCATAGTTTCCTTGAAGAACTGCAAAATCTTCTTTTAAAATCGAAGGCCCCGTAAATCTTCGCGAAGGTTCGAAGGACCATTTAATGTACAATCCAGTTAGATGTGTACACTGTATCGTAGTTGTAGTAGTTCGTTGACGGAGTGCAGAGAAAGAACGATGTTTTGATGTTGCTTTATTCACGTTAAGTTATACAGTAAGTAGGTAAATTAGTTAGTTTTCTTTTCTCTTGATGTTTATCGTATGACTTGATTAAGCACTCTAAAATATTATTGTGAAAACAGTATTTATAAAAGGTTATTGCTCGGCCGTATGTAGGTCGCAGCGTCAACGGAAAATGTACAGTGGTGAGACTGTACATAATTCTAATATCTTAGTTTACATTGAAAATAATATAAGTTTATTTTATGTCTATCGATCGGCCATGTTTCGAAGTCTGAATTGACCAGATAGTCCTCATCTGCTGCATCTTCTGTCATTACCAAGTCTAAGGGGTCTATCGACTTTACCCCCCGCTTCTTGGTTGACTCGGTATGACTCAACAGCATGAGGCCTAACTGGTCAATTATTTTGATATCAATTTCAGCCGGCTCGAACATGACTATACGATATGTTTCGTGTACCGGGTCGTACGGTTCTTCCTCTGCCATTCTCTTCAAGTGTCTGTTCCATGTCGCATGCCCCTCGTCCTCAACTATGGCAAATCGCTTCACATACGAGTCCCTCATCTCTAATTCGACTGCGGCCAAAATCGAACTATGTACACCTTCAACTCGGTTAACAAAATGATATTTTTGGCACGACAGTCTCATCAGTTTATGGTGTTCTTCACAGTATTTGTGATGCGTCGGGACGTACTTTTTACAAGGACGATCGTATGTCTTTGCCCGACACTTATGGTGGCTCTCATACATGAGTCCTTCGAGGAGCTGATTGAATTGGCTACGAAAGTCAAACATGATGCACAGGTGTGTGATGGAGGTATAATGTAAACCTGAAAATGAAATATTTATTAAATTAGCACACATACAAAAGAAACTTTACAAGCTACATTTTAATTAATATTAAAATAAAATCGGCTAAGTGCGAGTCGGGCTCGCGCACTGAGGGTTCCGTATAAAAGTTTAGGTAAACAGCTGTAACTATAATAATCCAGTGTTAGTAAAGCCCTGCTTTCAAGTAAAATATACGCAATGTAGGACCATTTGATTTATGACGTATTAAAAAACTTCAATATCATTTTTGAAAACCTATTCATAGATACATATATGGGTCTGATGAAAAAATGAGTTTCAGTTCTAAGTATGGGGACGTAAAATCTTAATGCAGTTTCATAGAATACAATCTACTTACCAAGTTTCAACAGCATAGTTCTTATAGTTTTCGGAAAAAGTGGTTGTGACATACGGACGGACAGTCGAATCGATCAGTGGTTTCAAATCAAAGAATAAGATAAATTTACTTACACGTCAGTAGAATGGGGGTTTTCCTGGGTAGATTCTAATGCTGCATTGTGTTAGTCTTTCGTAGGATGTAGATCTGCGGAAATGATCGCTATTTTATATTTTTAAGCTAAATGGTGGTTACGGTTAAAGTACGGGGGAGTTAAAGGATCAATCATCATCATCATCATCATCATCATCATCGCCATCATCATAGAATAAATATAATATAGTATATAATTTAATAACACACGTTTGCTTTTGTTGAGAAACGTGATGTTTTGGGATTTTAGATGATATCATGATAATTATGACTATTAACAAAATCTGAACATGGAATAGGTAAATTCAATAAAAGAAGATCTTCTTTTAAAGAAAAACTAATTAAATTGTTTCATCTTAGCCTAAGTCAGACTTTACGGACGGTTACGTATCAAAATGTCTAAAATTAAAAAAACCTAACGTAAAATAACCTACGTTCAAAATCCCTAAAATCTAAATACCTAATGATTTTAAATACCTAAGCAATTACCTAAGTTTAAAATACCTAATGGAGTAAATGTCTAATGTTTAAAATATGTATGTATGTATGTATGTAAACTCTTTATTGTACAAAAATAAGGAAAAAAAGAAATACATTATTGACAACCGTTCTGCCGTACTTAAGCTAAAAAAGGGTTAAGCCTCATTTGGTCAGTTTCGAGTTAATGATGCCAAATTAAAGAGCGCAAAATTCTCTACATTTTGTTCTAAGACACATGTCTCCTACATTCTACGGTTTCGGAGATACAGATTGTCGTGAAACAGTTAAGTGACACTTTTTTTAAGACTTACTTAATTAAATACTAGTTAAGCCACAAAAATTGTCTATAAGAGGGCAAAAGGCTCTTAGCTTCACGAAATCTACTTGTTTTTTAATAATTTGCTTAGTTAAAACGAAGTTAACCATTTTTCCTAGCCTAAAAATAAGTAAAGATCCTTTAACTCTGTTAAAGGCTAGTTAACTTCTCATAAATATTTCGTTAAAAACTAGACTATAAACAAGTTAACATAAAAAACTTAATTAAAAATCAGTTAAGATCCTTTAACCCTCTTTAACCTAAGTAAAACTTTTTTTTTTATACACTATAAAAATCTAAATAACCAATCACCTGTTTTTTTAAAACGAAGAGAAATAAATATTTTGTAAATAATCTTTAGTTAAAATAAAGTTAAGCCACATTACTAGGCTAGAAGTAAGGCCGTGGTCGCTTTCACCCGCCGCACGCGGCCGACAGCGGCCCGCCGCCCGCGGCGTCTATATGCTGTGTTCGTCAATGTTCGGGAGTGGTCGTTCTCGCCCGCTGCGTGCGACGTCCCGAACGCGGCGGGCGAAAACGACCACTCCCGAGCATTCCCGAACACACCATTCAGACGCCGCGGGCGGCGGGCCGCTGTCGGCCGCGTGCGGCGGGTGAAAGCGACCACGGCCTAAGTTATCTGCTGTACGCATTCCGCGGCGCGGACGCACGATTGGTCAAATTAGGGAGCCGGGGAACAGTGCGGACGTGGTTGTGCGGGCGACGTTTCGTCGCGTTCCCGCCATGTCTCGTAACACAGGAAGGTAAGACATTAATTCTGTACCTACTACTGAGTTTTCGTTATTTATTCATATGGTTATAATTTAATATAGGGACTTAAGGATTGCAGTTACAGGTCGATTCACAAGAATTGGCACAAATGGATCGAATGAGAGAATGAAAGTATTTATGTGTTACCTATTTGAATACATCATCATCATCATCATTTCAGCCGAAAGACGTCCACTGCTGAACATAGGCCGCCCCCAAGGCTCGCCAAACAGATCGGCCCTGCGCCATCCGCATCCAATGCGTTCCCGCCACCTTCACCAGGTCGTCGCTCCATCTTTTTGAAGGCCTACCTACACTGCATCTTCCGGTCCGCGGAAGCCACTCGAGAACCTTTCGGCCCCATCGGCCGTCAGTTCTACGAGCGATGTGTCCTGCCCACTGCTTCTTAAGTCTAGCGATTCTTCGAGCTATGTCCGTGACTTTAGTTCTTGCGCGGATTTCATCATTTCTTATGCGATCCCGCAGATAAACTCCAAGCATAGCTCTCTCCATCGCCCTCTGAGTGACTTTGAGCTTTCTTATGAGGCCCATCGTTAGCGGCCACGTCTCAGTGCCATAAGTCATCACTGGCAACACACACTGATCAAAGACTTTTGACTTGAGACACTGCGGTATATTGGATGACAAGATATTGCGGAGCTTCCCGGAAACTGCCCAGCCGAGTCTAATTCGTTGATTGACCTCTTTGTCGAAGTTGGTATGTATTTGGAATAAAACCTGTCTAGGTTTTATTACATTAAAAAGGCTTTGGTATAAAAATCGAGAATTTAGTGTATTTTGAGAACAGGCCGTTTTGTGAATCAATCATTATGGGAATCGGGTGTTCTGCAATTTCAAACTTAGGGTATTTTGAGAATGGAGCCTTCTCCAATCCATTTGAAATTGGCTCATATAGAGAAAACTGCAAATCAAGAACGGTTAATTTTGGTAATAAGTTAATTTGGGTTTCATTCGTTATGAAAATAGTTTGTTTTATATATTGGGTCGTATTCGTATTGAGTTTAGTGTCGAATGCACCGGATAGGGATGCTACCTAATTAGTTAAATTTTCATAATAAAATTATGAAAATTTCCTACGTGTGTCCATTTGTTAATGAAGACTGATATAAAGTGCCTTATTTAATTGTTAATTACGAAATACGATTATTAATAAGTAAAGAGACAACACAATCCCACAAAAACATTTCATGTTAAATGTTGCCAAGACGAGACCATGTAGCTCGCACTGTCAAAAAGCAATCAGATCTCTTGTAGAGCCAAGTTTCTAACCCTACGTGCCCAGCTCTAAATCTATAAGCCCTAATTTTACACTAATTAATCTCGTAGGCGTGCAAACCGTGGACTAAACTGGCGAGTCGGCCGCACGGAAAGAGTTTAAAAGATTGAATAGATTTTTAAGTTTAAGCCCATATGCCGAATTGCAAAAGGTTCGTGCGGCCGACTCGCCAGTTTAGTCCACGGTTTGCATACCTACGAGATTAATTAGTGTAAAATTAGGGCTTATAGATTTAGAGCTGGGCACGTAGGGTTAGAAACTTGGTTCTACAAGAGGTCTTAGCAACCATTTAACATGAAAGGTTTTTGTGGGATTTCATTTCTTTTTGGTAGGGGATGATTTACTAAAAATCCTGAAATACATATCTTATTATTTATAACAAGGGTAACAAGGACCCTCTATATCAATTTTCAGACCTCTAGCATCAAAATTTGCGGAAGTCTCATACATAGTTTAAGGGGTTGGGGGGGTAAAAGTTTCAAGTTTTAAGATTTTTTCGTTGTTTGTATACTATTACTAGCTTATATACCAAATTTCAGCTTTCTAGGACTTCAGCAAGTATACCTTAAGAATTTTGATGATCAGTGAATCAGTGACGAAATCGGGGGTTTTTAGACATTGATAAAATCTAAATTATAATAGCTACAACATTCAAACTTTGTATGTTTCATGTTTGTACTAGTTTCATTATAGCTTGAAATTTTCAACTATTTAACATCATCCAAAGCAAAGTTATCAGAGTTCAAAAAAACGACGAAACGTTTCGAGAAAAGGTAGGTAGTGCCCTTGCGCTCCGCTTGGCTCGTCTTGGCGGGGGCACTCCCGTGCCCCCAGATTCCTTCTTGAATTGTGTTGTCTCTTTATTTATTAATAATCGTATTTCAAAATTATTTGAGATCAGTGTAATGTAAACCTATCTACTGATCTCAAATAATTTTGTTATAGGTAAACGTTTTTTATTTATTATATGCTTGAAGCTACTGATAGGTAAACCTATCTACTGATCTCAAATATTTTTATTTTGTGTATTTAGGTGATTTTTTGTTTAATTTGATACTAATTTTAATTTCTAATAAACGATTATACGGAGTAACGTTTTTTTTCGTCAACTTATCACTATTCCATCCTAAGCTATAACGGGGTTAACTACAAGCAATATTTTCTTAACCCCTCTTTAGCTAAGTAATGTTGCATAAATTCATGCCATAAAAAAAAATATTTGAAGTTTGCTTAGTTAAATAAAGGTTAAAATCCCTTTGCCATTTTTTGTTATCTAGTGACGTAGCTCTTTTCAATATCATACTTGGTTACAGAACAGTTATGCAGCTTAACTTGTTTATACCTAAGCAATGCTGAATAACTGTGTAATAGTTTTTTTGGTAGTGACAGTAACATGAAATTACTAAGCTAAAAGTAAGTTACGGTATGGTTAGCCCTGTTTTAGTATCATAATTAGTGCAACATTAGAAATAAAAAGCTTAACTTAATTAAAAAAAAGTGATTTTAAGTATTATATTGATAATTATTTTCAATAGAAATTGGTCCATGTGATAGGTGACAAAATTAGCTAATTTTCTCTCTAAGAAAGTTCACTCTATCTTACATAGTTTTTTAGAGACATCATTCCCCGCCTTTTTTGACGATATCTCAAAATCGACTAGTCGGGTTTAACCCTTTTTTAGCTTAAGTACGGCAGCATTGAAATGCATGTACAAAGGCAAACTTATCCCTTTAAGGGATCTCTACCAGTCAACCTTTGAGTGGATGAAAGGAGCATTTAGTAAGGGACCGACAAAGAGTAAGTAAAAATAAGACAGTCGGACAAAGCAAAGGCTACAATACAACTTTTAGTAAATACAATACATAAACTCATAATATAAAGAAACCTAATAAAAATATACTACCATATACAACATATATATGCAAAATACATACAATAAATAAGCAGTGTTCTCAATATATTAAAGAGATGGTGTGAGCCACATCTTCTTCAAAGCTTCCCTGAACGACACCACGGAGGGAGATTGCCTAATGGTGGTGGGTAATCGATTCCACAGTCTAGCAGATTGCACAGTAAAAGATTTTGAGTAAATTTTGGAAGAAGTAGAAGGACAGGCCAAAAGGAGATTGCTACTCGACCGCAAACGATGCTGGCTTCCTTCAGCCAAGTAGCTGAAACGCTCGGAAAGGGATAAAGGGGCGGAAGGATTGAAAAGAGTGTTGAAAAGCAATGACAGAACGTGGATGTTCCTACGCTCCCTGATGGGCAACCACCTCAGCTGTGCGCGAAAGTGAGATACGTGGTCGTATTTACGGAGACCAAAGATATACCGGATACACACGTTTTGAAGGCGGTCAAGCTTGTCAAGCAACCCCTCAGTAAGGTCCAAATAACCAACATCACCATAGTCGAGCAAAGGAAGTAAAAGAGACTGAGCTAGGGTAATTTTGGTTTGGAGAGGCAGGAAATTTTGCAAGCGTCTGAGCGAGTGAAGCGAGGCAAAAAGTTTACGGCTAACTTCAGCTACGTGGGCCGACCAAGAAAGCGTTTGGTCCATGATAATCCCCAGATTTCTGACGGTAGACGAGAAAGGAATAATTGTACCATCAAAATACAAATTTTGTACTACCATATCAGACAACTGGGAAATAAAATATGGACTGCCAATAACGATCGCTTGCGTCTTTTTCGCATTTACTTTGTGGCCGAAACTCGCAGCCCAGTCGCGAATCGTGATCAGGTCAGCGATGATGCGATCAATCAGTAGAGGAAAATCGTCAAGACTACCAGCAGCATATATTTGCAAATCATCGGCATACAGGTGGTAAGAAGAGTGCAATGAGGAGGTAATACCGTTGATAAAAATAGAGAAAAGGAGAGGGGAAAGAACACCCCCCTGAGGGACACCAGCGGCCAGATCGCACCAGCTTGAAAAAGCGTCCTCGACCTTGACTCGCTGTTGCCTCCCACTAACATAAGAACGGAACCAGGATAACAAAACATCAACACAATACATAACAAAATATCAACAGCTAATAAGTTTGATACACCAACATTTTAAATATTAAAGCATGAAATTTTTGAAAAAATAAAAAAATCTCTCCAGAAAAGGCCCGATAAGAGACAGGTTTGGATAACATTAACCACGGAAATGAAATCAACATATTTAGATGATGACAACTTACAATTTGATGGGTTTTTACTTGAAAAATTAGAACAAAGTCATGAGTCGTCATCAACAGAACCAACATTGTTAAAAAAAAAACAGAAAATAAGACGAGATTAGTAGCAGAATTTTCAATAGAGAAGTTTTCAAGAAATACAACAGAATATGTTAAACAATGGTTAAATACTTTTGAGAGTGAATGTGCACGTTTACAAATAGATACAGATTTACAAAAAGTAGAAATTCTAAGATTACTATTGGAAGATACATGTATAGATTGGTACACCTCAATGATTATCAAAAATACTATAGATTCAGATTGGTCTGTATGGAAGAAAAGTTTAAGTGAAACATTTGCTGATAAAGGCTGGTCACCAATTAGATACGCTATGAATTTTAAATATATACAAAGATCAATGTTAGAATATGCTCTTAAAAAAAAGAGACTGTTACTAGAAATAAACAAATCAATAGATACACAAACCCTGATTTATTTGATTGCCACCGGTCTACCAAACTTCATAATGGATAGAATAGAGAGAGAAAACCTAAAGGAAGTAAATGACTTAATTAACTGCATAAGAGGACTAGAGAGTTTAACAAGGAAGAACGACCCAAAAAAAAACTTAAGCACAGGAAATAAATACAATAAACAAGAAGTAAAACAAACTGAGAAAAAATCCTGCAGGATTTGTGAGAATAAAGGAAAATTAAATAGATTTCATCCAGAGAATGTTTGCTGGTATAACTATGGAAAAAAAACAACCGATGGAAAAAACCTTAATTCTAATTCAATATTAAAAGTTGAACTGAGTAATGAAGAACCAAAAAACTAAAATTTCCTCCACTAATTGAGATTACCGTGATGTTAAATAAAACATTAAAAGCCAAGGGGCTGTATGACCCTGGTTCACGAATAACATTAATAAATTCAAAATTAGTTCAGGTGACGAATATGAAGCCAAATTATTGTTATAGCAAAATAAAAACAATAAGTGGAGGGGGTAAAACTAAAGGGTTAATTACACTGGATGCGGAGTTATTGCATAAGAAGATTAAAATAAATGCATTTATCTTTGAAAATGAACATTTTGAGTATGATCTAATACTAGGATTAGATTCAATACAGAAATGTGGGTTGACTCATGATGAGAATTTAAATATCCAAATACAAAAAAACAAACGATTTTGAGATGAGTAGTAAAAATATATTTGAAGATAAACAGTTTGAAAATATGGAAATAAATATAGAAGAAAAAGAATATACTGTAAACTTTAATGAAGGTATAGATACAAACAAATTTAATATAGATACAGAATACTTAGATACTGATCAAAGAAAAAAGATAAACATATTATTGGATAGTAACACGGAAATTTTTGCTAAAAATAAATATGACACTGGAAAAGTGGAGAAGTATGAAGCCTGTACAGATTTGCAAGTTGAAAAATATTGTTATAAAAGACCATATAGATGTTCAGTCCAAGACAAGATAGAAATAGAAAATCAAATCTCACAACTTTTAAAACATGAATTGATCGAGGAATCTTACAATCCGTTTGTGGCACCTGTTACCTTAGCTTTTAAAAGGGGCGAAGGGAAAAGAAGTGGGTTATGCATAGACTTCAGAGATTTAAATAAAATAATTATACCTCAATCACAACCATTTCCTCTCATAGAAGATTTAATAACAAAAATAATAAAATGAAAAATATGGCTTAATGTCGCAATTAGGCCCAGCTAATAAACCTTTTCAAATAATGTCACTGGACACAATAGGAGGGTTTGGGGGTCAAAGATCAACAAAAAGATATTTGCATCTACTAGTAGACCACTTCACTGGGTACGCATATATCCTATGTTATAAGAACCAACACGCTTGAGACTTCATCAAACTTATAGGAAGAATTCCTAAAGAAGAAACAATAGACATCTTACTCTCTGATCAATATCCAGCTTTTAATTCGATTGAGTTCAAAAATTACCTTAAGAACCGAAATACTCAATTAATACTTACAGCGGTAGACGCACCGTTCTCAAACGGTTTAAACGAAAGGCTAAACCAGATTATTGTGAACAAAATAAGATGCAAAATGAATCTAATACCTTTAAACGAGCAATTCTTGTATATATATATATATAATCAGGATCTCGGAAACGGCTCCAACGATTTCGATGAAATTTGTTATGTGGGGGTTTTCGGGGATGAAAAACTGATCTAGCTATGTTTCATTTTCAGAAAATCGCTTTTACTCGTGTTTTCCGGCTATTTTTGTTTGCATTAGAATATGAAGCTAAATTTCGCCGACTTCGAGCAGATCATAATGGCACATTAGAAATCGGGTGGTCGCGTATCCAGCCGACCTCGGTTCGATTCCACGTTTTTTTTCAAGATTTTTAGTTTTTTTTTTAAGTTTATTTTTCATGAGAAAACGTCAAGTTTCTTCTTTTGTGAGAAAAAGTTACTTTTTTGTGAGAAAAAGTTACTTTTTTGTTAGAAAAAGTATTATAGGGAACGTGCAGTAACTATAGGCGGCAGCACTAATGCGACAGAAGAGACACTATGCGGACAGTAAAACAAACTTATCAAGGTAAAACATTCAAATTGATGGCACCCTTATGGCACCAGTTGGCAGCACCGTCTATGTGCACGCTCCCTATTGGGAGCACAGACCAGGAAAAGCCGGTTGTCTGTAAAGTCGGTTTACGGACGATAGTTTAACGTGACTCACCCCCCCCCCACCCCCTCCGGTGTTTTTGTCAAATATCTTGAAAACGGTGCATCCTACGGACAAATCAATGAAATTTTCATCCCCCCTTTAATACCCCCGCGCTCCCTCCCCCCCTCTCACCCCCCCCCACCCCACCGGTGTTTTGATCTCGGAAACGGCTCCAACGATTTCGATGAAATTTGGTATTTGGGGGTTTTCGGGGATGAAAAATTGATCTAGCTTGGTCTTATCTCTGGGAAAACGCTTGGTACCGAGTTTCTGCCCGAGCAGAGCTCGGTCGCCCAGGTACTTTTTCTAATTTGCCGTTCACATATTATTATATTATAAGTCATGTTGTATTTGCCAATATTTAATTATTTTTATAATTTATCTTTTATATACCTACAATTTAATTATATCGGCCTCCAACAAGATGGAGCGACGACCTGGTGGAGGTAGCGGGAACGCATTGGATGCGGATGGCGCAGGGCCGATCTGTTTGGCGAGCCTCGGGGGAGGCCTATGTTCACCAGGGGGCCCCTCCGGTGTTTTTGTCAAATATCTTGAAAACGGTGCATCCTACGGCAAAATCAATGAAATTTTCATCCCCCCTTTAATAATACCCCCGCGCTTCCTCCCCCGCATCCCCTCCCCCCTCTCACCCCAACCACCCCTCCGGTGTTTTGATCTCGGAAACGGCTCCAACGATTTCGATGAAATTGTGTATTTGGGGGTTTTCGGGGATGAAAAATTGATCTAGCTTGGTCTTATCTCTGGGAAAACGCGTGGTACCGAGTTTCTGCCCGAGCAGAGCTCGGTCGCCCAGGTACTGAATCAATAGGAAAAACAAACTGGTCAAAAATAGCAGAAGAATGCAGAAATAGATACAATGAAACAATCCATTCTGTAACAGGATTTTCTCCTAAATATTAGCTATCTGGTGAGTCTACAGACTTGTTACCACATGAATTAAAAGAAAAACAGTTATTAACAAAAAGTTTGGAAGAAGACAGGAAAATAGCACTCCAAAGGTCAATAAAATCGCACGAATATAATAAAACTTTATTTGCCAAGAATAGATTACAACATGAATTTAAAAAAGGAGATAAGGTATATGTCGACTATGGAAACAAATTAAACAAAAAAAAGATGGATGAAATTAGAATTGGTCCCTTTGAAATTGAAGAAAAAATATCGGATTCAGTTTTTAAAATAAATACCGGTCGTGGTACAAGATCTATTGGATTATATCATGTCACAAAGCTCATTCCTATGCTTGTTGATTTTTAGATTTCGCAGCTAAATTTTCCTCAACTTCAGTTGAGAAAATTCGCATTACAAAGGGGGGTGATGTAAGCTTTGTGTTGACGTTGACACTGACATTGACATTTGAGTATGTATCAGTTCGGCCATAAGAGGGAGCCACCAGTGAGGAGAATATAAAAAAGGGTAGTTTGTTTTTTTTTTTGAATCGAAGAGTAACGTATAGTTAAATTACAAAAGGTTGTTTTATAATTTCTTTAAAACTCAGTTATGTTTGTGAATTTGCTTTAATTTAAAAGTGCAAAAGACGATTCAAGTGTTTATAATAAGAAGAGTAAAGCATGGACATTTAATTACCGATTCTCTGTTTTAGATGAATCACATTGTGTTATGCTTTAAGAAGAAAAACTCCTGATCTTATATCTATATTTAGAATTGTTTACAAATTTTGATCTGGATATAACAATATAATAATTGCTTATTAAGATTTTTTACTGCACTACAAGAATAGTGAATTGATTTTTTTTTAAAGCGTGTTTTTTAATGTCGTAAGTTGGCTGTATGCAATTTTTCCTTTGTCAGTTTAATGTTAGTAAGCAAATTTAAAAAGTTACAGCAGCAGACAATAATGGTTTTTCATACTTACTTTTATGGCCTAGGCCAAGAAATAATGTAGGGAGCCATAAACAACAAACTTCATGGCTTCATTTTGTGACATTAACGCATACATTTCAAAGCATGTGAGAAAAGAAATATAACACTGACTTTATAACTACAATAGATTTTTCACTTCTCATGCTCTTTTTAAAATGTTACTTTAGTCTCTGCATATCGGGACTTAAGCTCTTTTTTGATCTCTAGGGATTAAAGTAAATTTTTTTTAATTAACTATGGAAACCCCTAAACTGCCAACCACGGTGTTTGTGAATGGAGGATTATCGCCATTTACAGTAACTGGGTATAGACAATTTAAAAGCTTTCCACAGACCGAAGCGCGCTGCGGACACACTGTAGCGCCCTGCGCTTTGGTCTGTGGGAGCCTTTAGGGCGTGGAAATAACCTCAAAATGACAACTGTATAAAAAATATTTAAAAAATAATAATTTCGTGAAAGCTTACAGGACACTAGGTTTTGTACTGCGGCGAGCAGAGAGTTTCGATAATATCAGGGCGGTATCAGTACTATATGACGCTTTGGTACGTAGTCATCTCGAATGTAACGCTGCGATATGGGCCCCACACGAGATGAAATATAAAATGACTAGCTTTTGCCCGCGGCTTCGCTCGCGTGTACCATGAGTGTTCCAAAGAACCAAGATATCAAGCAAGCAAGCACAGGCAAGCAAGCAAGCACGCAAGCATGCAAGCAAGATGCAAGCAAGCATGCATGCACGGAAGCAAGCAAGCGTGCAAGAAAGCGTGCAAGTAAGCGTGCATGCAAGCGTGCAAGCAAGCCCGACTAAACTTTCTTTATATACAATGTTTTTCACTAATTCGAAAGCGGGCACTAAAATAACCAGGTTTGTTAATAATATAAAACCTATTATTACTTTCCCCTGTCCTGCATTAGGTATAATTCAATGTTTTCTTACCTTCTACGGAAACTTGAAAAACTGGAAGCGCTGTGTACCTACTTAGCATTGATATTATACATATTATAGTATTTTGTAAAGGTGTTGTGTGACCTAACCGCTAAGGAGTTATACCTTCCATCATCAGCTCGTCTGAATAACCAGAAAGAATACAACTAAAGATCTATACGTGCATATGATATTTAAAGAAACTTCCTATAACTCCTAACCGTTAAAGAGTTTAACCTTCCATCATCAGCTCACCCGGATAACCTGAAAGAATACAACAATCGGTCTATCGTACCTATAATATTTGAAAAATTATCCTCAACTCCTAACCGTTAAGGAGATTTACCTTCCATCATCAGCTCATCAACATGAGATGATGTCTACCACACGCAAACACTTAAATAGCCTGAAAAAATATATGAAAAACGTAATGCGTGCCTACAAAATTTGAGGGTTGCCCTCGATTTCCTTGAGATCCCGTCATCAGATCCTGATTTGGTGACAATGGGTGGTCCCATTGTCACCAAATCAGGATCTCAGGAGTATATTATATTCTTTCGAATAAAAAAAATATTTTTCACTTCTCATGCTCTTAAAATGTTACTTTAGTCTATATCGGGACTAAAGCTCTTTTTTGATCTCTAGGGATTAAAGTAAAATTTTTTTAATTGACTATGGAAACCCCTAAACTGCCAATCACGGTGTTTGTGAATGGAGGATTATCGCCATTTTCAGTAACTGGGTATAGACAATTTTAAAGCTTTCCACAGACCGAAGCGCGCTGCGGACGCACTGTAGCGCCCTGCGCTTCGGTCTGTGGAAGCCTCTAGGGCGTGGAAATAACCTCAAAATGACAACTGTATAAAAAATATTTAAAAAATAATAATTTCGTGAAACACATTGAATAATTACGAATATTAATCTATTTAATTATAAAATATTAAAGATGAATTCATTTTATTTTGCAAGTAAAGAAAGATTTCCTTTAGCTTAGGTGTTTTTAATTTGTTTTTTTTTAAAAACGCTGTCGGCAAAGCAGTTCCCTGCTCTGTCGATAAAATAGCAATCCGCACTGTCGGCAAAGCAGTGCTGGAGTGTACGGTAGATAGAGCAGTTACGTTTGAATGTTAATATGGCGTGACTTCAAAATAATGCGATGTCAGTTGAATTTAATAGTAAATAGAAAGTATAATTAGATATAATTTAACAAAGAATTGGCATATAGAAAATAAACTTAAAAAGCCGTTTCTTTATTCACGGGTAAGTGTTTCAGTTAACAATATATTTTGTGTGTGAACTTAGATCAATTAGGTTAATTTATTTGCCGATTCTAATGAATGAACAATTATCATTCTTACATGCATAGTCCAATTAGTTTTAACATAATCTTTAAGTTAGAATCTGTTGGCTAATTATGCAAGCATTTAAAGCGTCACTTTACAAAAAAATATAAAAGAAAATAAAAGACAGCGTTATTTTTTTTGCTATTTGAATTTTGAACAGATGTCCATTGCTCGTATTGAGCATACGTTGTAAAAAAGTAATTTTGTACGTCGTTTTTTTCCTCGCATTCAAAGTGAAAAGTAGAGTGTTTAACGCGGGACTAAACTACCATAATGACAACTCGAATTATAGCCTCCCTCGCTATCGCTCGGGTGGCTAAATATCTCGTGTCATTATGGCTTGTTTTAGTCCCTTGTAGAACAATCTACTATTTATAATCGGTCCACAATTGACCGAGAAATCGGTGAACATACCTACATAAAAAAAATACATAAAGTGGAATGCATAACCTCCTTTTTTAAGTCGGTTAAAGAGCCCTTTGCGGCCTACTAACAGTATAAACTTATGAATTTTGAAATTTTAGCTTTCTACAACCAGTAAAACGCAAAATCCCGTTTTTTCCCGTTTCCGTAAGAATTTCGGGAAATGCTTTCTTAATGCTCCCCTACACTCCCCAAGGAACCCACTTGCCAAATTTCAGCTTTCTATGACCAGTAAAACGAAAAATCCCGTTTTTCCCGTTCCCGTGGGAATTTCGGAAAGTCCTCTCTCAATGCTCCTCTACACTCCCCAAACAACCTACATGCCGAATTTCAGCTTTCTACGACCAGTAAAACGAAAAATCCCGTTTTTTCCCGTTCCCGTAAGAATTTTGGAAAGTCCTCTCTCAATGCTCCTCTACACTCTCCAAGCAACCTACATGCCGAATTTCAGCTTTCTACGACCAGTAAAACGAAAAATCCCGTTTTTTCCCGTTCCCATGGGAATTTTGGAAAGTCCTCTCTTAATCCTCCTCTACACTCTCCAAGCAGCCTAGATGCCGAATTTCAGCTTTCTACGACTAGTAAAACGAAAAATCCCGTTTTTTCCTTATTCCGTGGGAATTTCAGAAAATCCTTAAAACCGTTTTTTTACTTTTGTAATTACCTACTTCTATGCCAAATTTCAAGAATCTAGTAATTATAGTTCATAGGATCCCGTTGAACTGAATATATAAATCCTGTTTTTTCCTTATCCCGTGGGAATTTTGAAAAATCCTGAAATTAATATTTTAACTAATGTAATACCTACTTGTGTATCAAATTTTAAGAGTCTAGTTATAATAGTTACTGAGATAGGGTCACTCGGAATCGAATATATAAATCCCGTTTTTTCCCGTCCCCGTGAGAATTCCCAAAAATCCTTCCATAGTCGATGCCTACATTGTATAAGGTATCTATTTGCAAAATTTCAAGTCTCTAGGTCCAGTGGTTTGGGCTGTGCGTTTATATATCAACAGTCATTTAGTTTATTTAGACATTTCAACCCCATCGCACCCCATCCAGGGAGATGGTATTTTACGTCCGCCACGTCGGATTTTAAAACCGTTGTTGTTTTCGTAACCAGCGACCCGATAAACCATAGAAACAACACCCATGTTGATTTTCAGACTTTGTTACCCCTTTCCCCCCTTTTAGGGGTAGAATTCTCAAAAAACCTGAAACACGTGTTTACTCATTTATCATTAAGCGTACTTCTGTGAAGTTTCGAATAAAATAGTCGAACGAATCTTGTTTCCCCATACAAACTTTGGACCCCCGTTTCACCCCCTTAGGGAGTGAATTTTGAAAAATCCTTTCTTAGTGCACCCCTAGACCTTATAAGGAGCCTACATGCCAAATTTGGAATCTATAGGCCCAGTGGTTTGGGCTGTGCGTTGATATGTCAGTCAGTCAGTCAGTCAGTCAGTCAGTCAGTCAGTCAATTTCTTCTTTTATATATATAGAAGATGATAGAGCGGATACAGAATAAGTTTACGCGGTATATCTACTGGAGACGGTATGGGGTTTATCCATTTTATCCGTTGATGTACCCCACTCTGTTCGTATTGGGCATGGTGGGGTACAATAAACTGGAAACACGAAGGGACCTGTCACTCGCTTGTTACATAGTGAGGAGGGTAGTAAGGGGCAGTATTAGTAACCCTAAATATTGGGGCTGTTGGGGCTGTGCGCGCTGGACGGGTACGTGGAGCGGCGGAGGCGTCCGCGGCTGCTGGCGGCGCCGCGCGGCAGAACTAACTTGGTGCGGCGGGCTCCCCTCACCCGCACGATCACTTAATCTGGTTGCCGACAGAATCGACTTATTTCACTGTACAATGAGAGAATTTGAAATAGTCACATTGAATGTAATATGTTTTAGAATGGATTAGATTTTTTACTATTTTTATGTTTTATTTTATATACTAGACTACTTTTTACTTGAATATATCAGCATGCTTAATACGACCTCCTACACTCAACAAGCCATCACTGTCTAGGTATGGAGATAGTTTTCTTAACGCACTAGATTTAAAAGTAAATAATTTTGTAGTATCAGTCCACCAGTTTCAGTTCGTTGACTTCTTTAGAAAATTTAACAGATTAAACGGACTTAATAATAAAATTGTGGCTTTTTTTTAGCTCATCAATTGACAATGGACCTGTTCTTCGGTCATTTTTATTTACAAAGTTGTAAAATAATCTGTAACAAAAGGCAATTATCCTTTGTAATTTAGTAAAACTTGAAAATCTAGTAAAAACATTATCCCACATATTACTGTAATTTTTACCTTTTTCAGTAACTGTGTTAACTGATTTTTCAATAGTAATTTCTGAATGTAAGATACGACTCTCAGGGTCCAAGAATTTAGATTGAGGCCATTGAGACTTAGGCAATAACAACCACTGTGGTCCATGCCACCAGAGAGTGCTCTTCTTTAGTTCATGAGGTTGTATACCGCGTGTCAGAAAATCTGCTGGGTTATCTTTAGTAACAACATGATTCCAACAAGATAAATCAGTATTTTCAATTATTTGTGTTAAGCGGTTTGAAACAAATGCATTCCATTTTTTGTATGGGGACTGTAACCAATAGTACACAATAGATGAGTCAGTGAACAGATAATACTCTTTAATTTCTAGCACAGGTTGTAATGTCTTTAAAGTTCTTACCATTAATACTGATAATAACAAAGCCGCACACAACTCCAGTTTTGGTATTGTTTTTGAAGGAATCGGTGCAAGTTTATTTTTGGATATTAGTAAATTGCATGTAGGCTCCATGTTTGGATACCTGGCTAACATATAAATACATCCCCCATATGCCTTGGTGGATGAATCTGCAAAGCCAATAAGTGTGCACTCATTAGGAATATCAGTAAATAAATATCTTGGAATGTTAATGTCTGTAAGTTGGGACCATGAATCAAATATTGACTTCCACTTAAGAAGGAGTGGCTGGGTGAGTGGTTCATCCCAATCCAACTTTTCTTTCCATACTTCTTGAATAAATATTTTACCAATAACAGTACATGGAGATAAAAACCCAAGTGGGTCAAAAGTTTTAGCAATGAATGAGAATGTGTACCTTTTAGTTAATTTCTTTGGGTGATTAACTTCTATAGGAATGTTAAACCAGTCTTTGTTAGTGTTCCATTTAAGTCCTAGGATTCCTACATTTTCTTGGCTTGAGAACTCTAAGTTACAATTCTTGAGCAAATTAGGTATATTAGTTGACCATTTATGTAAAGAAAAACCAGCACTTTGTAACATTTCTGTCAATTGTAAAATAACCTGTTGTAACTTATATTCACTATTTTGCCCATAGCAAATGTCATCCATAAATGTTTGAAGTTTAATGGGCTCAGCGGCTAAAGGCCATTTATGAGATTCTGTTTCAGCTAAATGCTGTAAGGTGCGATAAGCTAAGTATGGAGCACTTTTTGTGCCATAAGTAATAGTCTGTAACTGTAAACATTGCACAGGCTCACTCTCTGAATATCTCCATAAAATTCTTTGTAAATCTCTTTTTTTTTCATTAATTCACAGCGAAACATGTTTACAATGTCAGTAGTGATACAAATTTATACACCCTAAAACGCATAAGAATATCAATAATTTCAGGATAAATATTAGGTCCTTCATATAATATATTATTTAGTGAAACACCAGTATCTGTGGCGGCACTGCCATCAAACACAGCTCTTAATTTGGTACTAATACTTGATGGTTTAATCACAGCATGATGTGGCAAGTATTATCGGGTTATGTATATCCATTTTGTTGGTAGACTGTACATTATAGTCATCCACAAACCGAGCATGGCCTAAAGAGACATATTCTGAAATAAAGTCCTTGTAAAGGTCTTTTAAAGTTGAATTTTATCTAAACTTTGACTCTAGTTGATAAAATCTCTTCAAAGCTAAGTCATGTGAGTTGCCTAAAAGGCCTATTTTTTTTCTTCATTGATAGGCAAGTTAACTATGTATCGACCTGAAGGGTCTTTAGTAGTTGTATTTTGGTAAAGGGTTTCACAATACAAATCCTCCGGAGTGGTCTTCTGTTGTAGACTAACCTCCTCAATTTTCCAAAAAATTGTTAATTGAAATGAAATGTCAGTAACTTTTAAGTTTACCTTTGTTATTGGCATTGACACTTTATCACATATGTAGCTACCTGTAATAATCCAGCCAAACACAGTGTTTTTTTAAGTCCGGCAGACACTGACCTAATTTCACATAGCCTTGTTTCATTAAAGAAAAGAATAGTTCAGTGCCAAGCAATAAGTCAATGGTGCTAGGAATATTAAATTCAAATTCAAATAATTTATTTCGGACTTTGAGTCCATAGTATTAGTAGTGTTAGTATAGTAGTTATAAATTACAATCTTATTGCTATGGTTAGTATTTTATAATTAGGTATATTAAAGGTTGGGTCAGCTAACTTACAATTTTTACGAATGTTCCAGTTTGAGATAGCAAGCTTGATGTGTGGCAAAGGTACCGTGATAGTATCTACCAAGAGAAGGTTCACATCTGTATTATAGTCATTTAAGCATGATGAAATTGTTGCATTAATTGATTGTTGACATGGCCTTGTCTCCTCACCAATGCCCACAGCAGTCACATTACATGGTATGAGTGGCAAGCGCAAGCGACTAGCAAGGTTGTTAGTTATAAAGTTTATTTCACTGGCACTGTCCAACAACGCCTTTGCTACATGCCAGATACCTTGACAGTCTTTTATTTTTAACTGAACTGTTGAAAGAAGCACCTGTTTTGTGTTTTCAAATGTTGAGTTTGCTGCCCTATTAGTTGTTGTGTGAGTACACAGCTGTTGTGTACTAGAAGCAAGCGAAGAATCATTAGCACTTTTAGTTTGGGTACAAATAGTATTTAATGGAATAGTCTGTTGACTGGTAAGAGGTTCTGTCTGTTGACAACTAAGCAAATTACCTTTATTTGTTGTTAAGTGTGCTGTCTGTTGACTTGTAGTTGAGCCGTGATGTTGTGTGTCAATGCTCTGTTGATTGTTGACACATGTAAGCACATTTGATGTGTTAGATGTCTGATGACTTGTTGATGTTTGAGGGTTGCTACTGTTGTAGTTTAATCCAGTTGTGTTGCTAGAATGCCTTGTATAGTCAAGATGTAAAACACTGTTGTGTTTTTTATTACACTTAGAACACACTTGTGAACACTGGTGTCCAGCTTTGTAAATAGACAAACAGTTATAGCAGAGCTTTTTGCTCTTAACAATGTTATTCTCTGTGAGATAGGAAGCTGTAAAAATAAAGGACATTTTGTTAGATCATGTTTGGAATCACATAAAATACAATTTGTTTTGTTAAATGTGGTAGCATGAGTAACCTTTGTATTTAAAGAATGTCTTGGCGTATGCATACCTTGTTTGTCATATTTGTCATTTATTAATTCTTGAGCGATGCTACGATGTGACAGAAAATCTAAAAGATCTGACAGTTTAGGTATCTCAGAACTTTGTCTACAAATTTCCCATGATGCTCTCAACTCAATGAATTATCTAATTTTTGTACAATAATATATATCAGTAAAACATCCCAATGCCTCTGTAGGTAACTCTAACGATTTCAATGAATCAAAACTTTGCTGAAACAATGTAAGAAAATCCTTTAAATTACATTTATTTATGTACTGGTAGTTCATAAAACTTTTTAAATGATGATTTATGACTATTAGTTTGTTATCATACCTTTTAGTTAAAATATCTAAGGCTTTACCATAATTTTCTTCCGACAATATCAGTGAGCTGATGAGGGCCGCTGCATCTCCTTCCAAAAAGGACTTGAGGTAATGCAGTTTTTGAAGCTTCGGCAGGTCCTCGTTACCATCAATGACGGAATAGAACAAATTCTTGAATATGGGCCAATTTTTAATATCCCCATTGAACTGTGGAATTTTGAGTGTAGGCATTGCAATTGGAGATTTCTTTTGTTTGAATTGAGGCATGTTCGTAGTACGTAGTTCGTGTTTTTGTATTTAAAAAGTTGCGACATATAGCGGATCCTAAATTAATTAGGCAAGTTTATTTCTCGCTATGTCAGTCAGTCCTAACCTACTGTATAACAACATGGGGTGGGGCGGGTAAAACATTGTTACTAGCCATTGAGAGAGCGCAAAGAGCTATTCTTAAGGTGTCCACTTTCCGCCCTTTCCTTTTTCCTACTAATCTGCTTTATAAGTCGTGTAATGTGTTAACAGTTCGACAATTATTTATATTCAGTATAGTACTTAAGCAGCACGCAGCACTACCCTATAACACGGTACTAACGGATCAAAGACGAAAGGACATAGTTTGCTCTCAAAAAATAAGACCCAAATTTGCTTTCACGCACAGGTTTTTTGTTTTCTTAGGACCACTGCTCTATAATAGATTAAATTCAGTTTCGCATATTTATCCCCTAAATATTAATAAATGCAAAAAAAGTCTCCTAGAGACACTGCAAAATATGTCGTACGAAGATACAGAAAAATTATTATTAGTTGTAAAGTAGGTAGATTGTGTTTGCTACCTTTATTTTTGTTAGATTTTAATTTTTAGGTTACTATTTTGGTTATTTATATTTGTATTGTATTTTGAGAGACTTTTTTGATTGTGTTTTTCACTGTTTAATTGTTTATTTATTTAAAACTTATATTTTAGCTCTTACAGCCCGAAACACAGGATTTCCTAGTTCGGGCCCATGAGTTGCTTACTTAGGTTTAGTATAAGGAAACTTTGTACCTATTAAGTTATTCTGTAAAAATCAAATTTTCAATAAATTTATCTTTATCTTTATCTTTATCTTTATCTTTATCTTTATCTTTATCTTTATCTTTATCTTTATCTTTATCTTTATCTTTATCTTTATCTTTATCTTTATCTTTATCTTTATCTTTATCTTTATCTTTATCTTTATCTTTATCTTTATCTTTATCTTTATCTTTATCTTTATCTTTATCTTTATCTTTATCTTTATCTTTATCTTTATCTTTATCTTTATCTTTATCTTTTTCTTTATCTTTATCTTTATCTTTATCTTTATCTTTATCTTTATCTTTATCTTTATCTTTATCTTTATCTTTATCTTTATCTTTATCTTTATCTTTATCTTTATCTTTATCTTTATCTTTATCTTTATCTTTATCTTTATCTTTATCTTTATCTTTATCTTTATCTTTATCTTTATCTTTATCTTTATCTTTATCTTTATCTTTATCTTTATCTTTATCTTTATCTTTATCTTTATCTTTATCTTTATCTTTATCTTTATCTTTATCTTTATCTTTATCTTTATCTTTATCTTTATCTTTATCTTTATCTTTATCTTTATCTTTATCTTTATCTTTATCTTTATCTTTATCTTTATCTTTATCTTTATCTTTATCTTCATCTTCATCTTCATCTTCATCTTCATCTTCATCTTCATCTTTATCTTCATCTTTATCTTTATCTTTATCTTTACTATTGTCTTGTGTGAGACTGGAAATCATGGCCTTTATAGTATAGTACTTATCTTCAACCGCAGAGCGCTCATTGCAGTCTTCTCCGCTCTCTTGAAGCGCTTCAGTTTGGTCCTGTATGTCGTTATATTTCTCGAACAGACTAGTCAGTTCCGCATTTCTAGCCTGGAGCTGTTGAAATTCCATGCTGGTAATTGTTTGTTCTTTGATTTGTTTGATGTAGTTTTCTATTCTTGTTATTCTGCCTTTGATATTGACCCGAAGGTTTAAAAGTTTTGTTATGTCTTCGGGCACCGGCGGCGACATTTTGTGGTGATGGTGCGCACGCGGTGATACTTACGGTCGTCTTGATGAAAAATAGATAAATAGTGCTGTTGTACTGTTTTTTTTTTTCTTGTAATATTCGTGGACGCTCAGCTCAATCGCGTAGTCGTAATCTCTAGGAAGTCTAGGACCACGCCAACCACCGCCCGCCTGAGTCGGCCACACCCCACCGGCGAAAAAACAAATCGGTCTTGATCACGCTCAGTGTTATGTCCTGATCACAACTGTTGTTGTAAATGGTTTCGGCACCAAAAATGTGTGATAATTATATATATATTTTAACAAAAACTGTTGTTTTTATTTAATAAATTTTTAATTGCAAAACGTTCGTTACAGAGCATCAAGTCAATGACAAGGCACACAGACAAGAGACAAAAAATGTCGAGTGACATTTGTGACAGGAGAAGGACAGCTGTCAAAAAATTAAGTTTTCAAAGCAAGTTACAAATATTGTACACAAGTGAAGCTAACATAAAGCGTGTAATGACACTTTTTTTCTTAATGAAAATTAATAGTACTCGTGATTTTGAATAAGAAAACCCCAAAATTTCCTTTAAAAAAAACACGCTTTAAAAAAATAAAAATAAAAAATAAGAAAAAATTTAATAAATTTCAATTCACTATTCTTATAGTGCAGTAAAAAATCTTAATAAGCAATTATTATATTGTTATATCCAGATCAAAATTTCCAGAAAAACGGTGTGCTAAGATGAAGCTAAGTATACTTCCTAGTAAGGACCATGTGTGTCCTAGAGAGGCTATGTATGCCTTGTGGTTACGTGTGCTAAAATGAAGCTAGGTATGCTTCTTAGGTAGGACCATGTGTGTCCTAGGAAGGCTATGTATGCCTTGTGGTTATGTGTGCCAAGATGAAGCTAGGTATGCTTCTTAGGTAGGACCAGGTGTGTCCTAAGAAGGCTATGTATGACAATCCCCCACACAATTTCCCACTAACGTCGATAAGCCAAAGGTTACTAGAAACACAGGGAAGCTTAAAGTTCCATCTTACAGACTGGCTAAAACTAAAAAGTCGTTTCTGGGAAGATGCATACGTTTTTATAATAAAATTCCGAAAACAATAACCGAACAAACTGATACAAAATTCAAATCCATTGTGAAGAAGACATTAATATCTAAGGCGTACTATAAAATTAATGACTATATCATGGACAGGGATGTTTGGAAATAATTCCGATCCGCATTGGCGATCTCTAGTCTCAAATAGCGTATCTACTGTGTTAAAAAATTTAATTGTATTAAATACTTTAGATGTATGTCATTTAATAACAATGTAGATCTGATTGAAAAAAATATACCTTGTTGAGTTTCTTGCCGGTTTCTTCTCAACAGGGTTTTTTCCGAACCGGTGGTAGATTTTTCGACGTTCATAGGAGCATCAATTTGATGCCTAAATTGAATAAAGAATTTTGACTTTGACTTTGACTTTGAATCATTGCAAGACACCACGAGTGGACTGAGTAAATTTGATAAGTATACAAATCATTCTGATCTTTAGAATGCCTGATTGTCTTATTATCAGATGCGAGCACCTAATCGTATTACTATTAATTTACGAACTGCTTTATAATTTCAATATTTTTTGAAAACTTGAGGGTAGACCTAACTTACCATCTTTACATGGTTATTTGAAACTTTGTGGTATCTCTAATTACTTAATTATTAACTATCTTACCGAATATTATATTGAACAAATGTTTTATACCTGACCTTACTTCTTTAGCCAAGATACGATCGTATATATAATATAAAAACTATTCATTCCTTATTTGACATTGTTGCTCGTAAATCATTCCAAGTTGTTTGCTTTAGCGCTACTTTATAGTTCGAGATAAAAACTAATGTATTAAATTAATTTGCCTACCCACATTTTAAGGTTTAATACCTAGTATGAAACATTGGCTGTTAAAAAGTGAAAATGAAAAACTGTTACAGTTAGAATATGGCATCTGATGACGATGATGAAGGAGTTAGCACATCGCGAACTCCCCCACTCGGAGTGAATAAAAAGAAGAAAAGGAAAAGGCGCCGACGTCACAGAACATCGACGAGTTCGTCGTCCAGTAGCGAGAGTCCTCGGCGGAAGTCTAGGAGGACTTCACGCCGGCTCACGACTGAAGACGTCGTTAAAATGCTGACTACATTGAAAGGAGATTCTAGTAAGAACTTTGTTTTAAATAATAATACATTGCACAATGTTGTACCAGAATTTAATCCGTGTAACAAGGCTCAGAACATAGAAAATTGGATGAGAAAGGTGAACGAATGCGCTGTGATTTACGGGTGAGACGAGAAACAAACATTCATTTCTCATTACAGAAGCTTGAGGATAATTTGAATGGGGTTAATGCGAACCTTAAACTGTTTGACACCGAAACTACCGTCATAAACCCAAAGCGGTATCGTACCGATCCATGTCAATGACGTGGCTTTTACCGGTAATATTTACGTAGACGGTTACAATAAAGTAGACACCAGGTAATGAATATGTATTACAGGTATTTAGATTTTAGGGATTTTGAACGTAGGTTATTTTACGTTAGGTTTTTTAATTTTAGACATTTTGATACGTACCCCCAAAATACTCATACTTAGTGACGAAATAGAAAATATTGGAAGTCATAAAAAAACCAGTAGACCGGAAAACCTTAGAAAATTAGATTACTTACCCACATTTGTCCTGCCAAAATGTAACAATGTGTAAAGAAAACGGAGATGGGAATACATGTTACCTAATATTCTCAACGAACTCGATCACAACATACTTACGAGTGTGTGTGAAACGCCACACCACTGTAAACGTATTGTTGAAGCAATTTACCTAACGTGAACTTTGTGTTAAGCATACCTATATACCTAGCCTAAAGTTTGCGTGATTGATTAATTACCTACTTACCCTTGTGAGTAAATTCAACGGCAGTTATAAACCTTAGTATTGTTTTGCTCGTTGCATTATTGTAAAATGTTCTATTGTTTTTTCTGTTTAGTAAATAAATTAAAAAAAAAACTCACGCTTCTGAGATGAGGGCCCGAAATTTGCAGAACACGATGCCCAGAGTGTAAGGGTACTGGTGCCAGCACACCAACAAGTCATTCGGCAGACCTGTGGACGATACATAAGCTCGATTACATAAAAAATCTAAATCATAACATTTATTCTGTAAGGGCTCTTTTACATGTTCTATTTTTTGACACCACCAGTGCTTTTGGAAAAACTATCATTGCCAAGAGGACTGCGCCGCAAAAAACTTGGCAGTAAGTCATTTTTGCCAGCAAAAAATATATTAGGTACAGTAGCTATTTCCTGCGACTACGTCTGCGAAAAATCACCGCATCACAATTCAATTAATGGTTAGTGAGCACCACCATTTATGGCCATAAAAAGTGCGGAAAAATGTTCAAACAGAGCGGTGCTGAGGGATAACAAACTCAAATCAAACTCTTTATTGCATCAAATGCTGTCATGAAGACAGGTACAGCTTCAACATTTACCCTGTAAGGGCACAGCAATATACATAATAGTACTATTACTATTTCTTACTATTCTAGTTCACGGACATAGCTCGAAGAATTGCTAGACTTAAGTGGCAGTGAGCAGGGCACATCGCTCGTAGAACTGACGGCCGATGGGGCCGAAAGGTTCTCGAGTGGCGTCCGTGGACCGGAAAACGCAGTGCAGGTAGGCCTCCAACAAGATGGAGCGACGACCTGGTGAAGGCGGTGGAAACGTATTGGATGCGGATGGCGCAGGGCAGATCTGTTTGGCGAGCCTTGGGGGGGGGGGGGAGCTCTTGGATCCTATGTTCAGCAGTGGACGTCTTTCGGCTGAAATGATGATGATGACTGGGCTGACTGAGCTAGCTGTTCTAGTTCCAGTTTACACCATCATCATCATCAAGACAGCCTTAATCTAGATTTCTTTCCAGCAAGACTTAGATTCACGCTTTATTTCAGCTTTTGTCAAGATTTGTAAATATTAATCCTATTTAGGTAGACACGTGGCCACAATTTTCCCTAAAAGGTCACCCACTAAAATATTCCTTGACTTTGCCTCGACGTTTAACTTTGTCCCTTCACGTCATAAGGCGTATTTAAATGTAGCTTTATTCTAAGCAGGTGTTAGATATACTAAGTAATAGAAACTATTATAATATTATTAGATATGTAAGGTGATAAAATAATATGGGTAAAATAAGTAAGTAAATGAGATATAATTATGGAATTGATAATTTAGGTAATACTTGGCTCTAAAGACAAGCGAAATAATAATTAAGATACTTTCTGATTGTCTAACACTGGTGACGTCAGTTGTTTGCGACTCACCCAGATGGCAAGGCAAACCTATAAAAGGCCGATTCTTACGAAACGTCGCCGTGGTTACATGACAGTTAAGTACTATGGCTATAATCTGTTGCTACATCCTTCATGTATAAAAATATTAATAATTGACGTTGTTTGGGGTTTTAAGTGGACTGTAGACGACAAACGACAGTCGATAAATATAATACATACGGCAACTGATTTGGGATAAAGACTGAGGCTTGTGGTTGGAAGCACTCACCTCGACGTCTGCAGATGGTGGTGCAGATCCTAGCCGTAGTGGCTGGCGCAGGTTTCCTCGATCTTTGGCTCGTCCGAACTTACCTCCGACAAGGTTACCATTAACCAGCACAACTACTAGGATACAGCTAGGACAGTGCTTCCTCCAGCGGATTAGCCTTCCTCACACTTTCACACGTAGTTGACGCAAAATAAATAAGATTTAGATGAAAACGACACGAGAATTTACTTGCAATATAATTTGCGCGGTAAGACGCCGACAAACGACACGACAGTTATTCAAACTTCGAAAAGAAAAAAATGACAAGCGATTTACTTTTTTCTTAAATTCAAATTAAAAAGAAAAACAAGGGTACAATCCTAAACATTTCCGCCCACCAAAATACAAGGTATTTTCTTTAAAAAAAAGTACCTGGGCGACCGAGCTCTGCTCGGGCAGAAACTCGGTACCAAGCGTTTTCCCAGAGATAAGACCAAGCTAGATCAATTTTTCATCCCCGAAAACCCCCAAATACCGAATTTCATCGAAATCGTTGGAACCGTTTCCGAGATCCTGATTATATACACTGGAGGGGTGGGGCGGGGGGGGGAGGGTGAGAGGGGGGAGTAGATGCGGGGGAGGGAGCGCGGGGGTATTAAAGGGGGGATGAAAATTTCATTGATTTTGCCGTAGGATGCACCGTTTTCAAGATATTTGACAAAAACACCGGAGGTTGGGTGAGTCACGTGAAACTATCGTCCGTAAACCGACTTTACAGACAACCGGCTTTTCCTGTTCGATGCTCCCAATAGGGAACATGCACATAGACGGTGCTGCCAACTGGTGCCATAAGGGTGCCATCAATTTGAATGTTTTACCTTGATAAGTTTGTTTTACTGTTCGCATAGTGTCTCTTCTGTCGCATTAGTGCTGCCGCCTATAGTTACTGCACGTTCCCTATAATACTTTTTCTAACAAAAAAGTAACTTTTTCTCACAAAAAAGTAACTTTTTCTCACAAAAGAAGAAACTTGACGTTTTCTCATAAAAAATAAACTTAAAAAAAAAACTAAAAATCTTGAAAAAAAACGTGGAATCGAACCGAGGTCGGCTGGATCCGCGACCACCCGATTTCTAATGTGCCATTATGATCTGCTCGAAGTCGGCGAAATTTAGCTTTATATTCTAATGCAAACAAAAATAGCCGGAAAACACGAGTAAAAGCAATTTTCTGAAAATTAAACATAGCTAGATCAGTTTTTCATCCCCGAAAACCCCCACATACCAAATTTCATCGAAATCGTTGGAGCCGTTTCCGAGATCCTGATTATATATATACATATATATATATACAAGAATTGCTCGTTTAAAGGTATTAGATCTAGAGGTTCTATCACACGAGGACAAGATAGAACTCACTATGACTAGGGATAGTTTAAGTATCGACTAAATCTAATATAATATAATCTACGATAGATCTAATTTATAAGACGACAAGTGTAAGTTAATAAGTTTTTAGTTTTGCAAAGGTAGGGGACACAGCTTAACTACTGGTCTTCTAAGTTCGCCAGATTCTGTACGAATGGTAACAACACGACAAATTCCATCAATCCTTGGATGGAGTTGTACCACACGACCAATTTTCCACTTCATGGGGCTACATTGCTCATTGACAATGAGCAAAAGCGTCCCAATGACAATATTTTTCTGGTGATCGAACCATTTATGGGTGCTGGTTTTTACGGATAGGATTTTTGGAGCATTAAGAAGTGATCCTTCAGCTTGCGCTTGAAGGTGTACCTACTTGACGCTCCTTGGATAGGGGGAGGAATATCATTCCAGCACTTAGACGCCGCGAACATAAAACTTCCACGGAATGCCGCTGTCTGGTGTTTAGGCACAATAACTATAGCACTCCTGCGCTCACTCTTCGACCAAACAATTTTATTGAAGAGGTACAATGGTGTCCTGTAGCGTCTCATACCGAACAGCAAATTGGCGAGGTGCATGCGCCTGCGTGCAGGCATGTTTGTAAAACTTAGCCGCTCCAAATTAAATCTGAAGCCTTGGATCACGCCCGGTCTTATTAGGTGTATGAAGCAAGAGCTGCAACGAATAACTATGTCCTTCAGACCATCTATAAGAGGTATAGGAACTTCTTTGACAACCTACTCTACAACTTAAAAAACGAATATCAAAATAAACAGTTAACTGAGGCAAAGGACGATCCGAAAATTTATGGAAATCTATAAAGAACATCTGTCATTTTCAAAACACTGTCAATTCCGCAAACAAACTGACCACCTTGGCTAACTCCCCGACTGATTCCTAAAATATCTGTAACCAGCATTTTGTTACGGTGGGCCAAAGGCTGGCTGTTGACATCCTTTCTAAACTTTCTGAAACCCAGTCATCTTTAGCTTCAAAAGTGACTCAACGTAATTCACCCGCTGACTCATTTTTCTTCCGCCCCGCTGACGTTAACGAAGTTGATATAATTATTTCTAACTTAAAAGTCGATAGTGCGCCGGGTGCAGATTCTGTGAAGGCTCTGTTTGTCAGGGAAATAAAGGATGCTATTCTGGAACCGCTAACTCACACTTGTAATTTAAGTTTGTCTTCGGGTTGCTTCCCGGATCGATGGAAACTAGCTCAAGTGTCTCCCATTTACAAAAACGGATCTAGGAATGATCCCAACAACCTATCGTCCGATATCTCTTCTTAGCGTCTTTTCTAAAATACTAGAAAAATAGTCAACTCTCGTCTAGTGGATTTTCTTGATAAAAGCAAAGCTCTCTCAGATAACCAGTTTGGTTTCAGGACTGGGAAATCTACGGAAGACGCAGCAATCCAACTTTCAAATAAAATATCCCGTTTTCTTGATAGTGGCCATAAATGTGTGGGCGTATTTTTGGATCTTTGTAAGGCTTTCGATACGGTATCTATTGACATCCTGCTTAGAAAACTAAATGCCTTGGGTATAAGAGGGATAGCTCTCGGGTGGTTTCGCAGTTACCTGACTGAAAGGCGACAAGCTGTTAAGGTTGGTGATTTTAGTAGCGACGAGTTGCAGATCTCTTTTGGAATCCCTCAGGGCAGCATCCTCGGCCCCACACTCTTTCTCATTTATGTTGATGACATCCTTAGACTTGGGCCGGATGGTGCGGAGGTGATTTGTTACGCAGATGATACGGTAGTGCTTTTTCACGGAGAGACTTGGAATAATGTTTTTGACCGCGCAGAGTGCGGTCTGTCTGTCATTAGTTTATGACTGGAAAATAACTTACTTACCCTTAATGTCAGCAAATCTAACTATCTAACATTTTCTAAGACTCCAGTTTCCCCTGTTCATCTACGTAGTTATCTAGTAATCCACACTAGTAAATGTCGCAATCGTGATGGTGTTGTACTAGGCCCGTTATATGGGTATTAATTTTTTTTTGAAAAAGGTTCGGATAATAAACCTCTTTTAATTATACGCGTCAAAAATAAAAAGGTTTAGAAAAGACAGAAGGGGGATTCGTGGTTTGTCAGTTGCGGTGTCAGGAAGAAAATAATCTTTTAGTGAATAATTAATACAATTATATCGAGATGATCTTTATATTTTGAGCTGTGAATGTGCGAGTGAAGTGTTGTGCGATGTGTGTTTGTGTTTTCCAGTGTTTATTTTCTGTATATTGGCAACAAACGAGACAATTTATGGCGACTATGAACAATGATATTTTCGTCAATAAAAACGAACGATTTATAAACAATAGTTGACCTACTCGACGGACACCATATAATGAGACTGTGTAGAGCTGATGGAAGGCTTCGCCTAATCAGAGATAGCTATATTTGGCTTTCAGAAGGAAACATTGGGAAATGTCAACTTGATGTCTAAGTTAGACAATAGTAGAAGTAGCGCCATTGAAATAACAACTTGTGATAATGTGTTTTGAACTGAATGACTATAAATAAGTGTCTATTGAACTTGGAGTGGTCTAATAGTGAAAATCGTGTAGTGAATTAAATGATGTACCAGTGTGAAGTACTGCCGTGAGTCTAAAATGATATTTCGCAGATTAATTTACTATTTTCCAGACATAGCGAGAGGCTAGAGGGGCGTGACGTCAGCTGTCATGTGGAAGAGAAGAATAGAAGTGAGGAGTTCACGTCAAGGACGGAGGGAATGAATATCGAGGGGAATCATTTGACATGTAAGTCAAAACACTGATGTTTCATTTGGGTTTTATGGGAGGTTTTGGACAACGAATTATTGATGAAATATATAAATTTATGACATTGATTGGAGATTTGATTGGAAGTTTAGTGATAATTTATGACTTCAAATGAGGCGTAATGGATTTGGTCCCGATATATTATTTTAAGCACCATGCGTCAGGCACCGGAACTACTGGACCAATATAGTTGGTATTCCAAATATACATGAGTTATGAAATCACCTGAATCACATTAAACCTGAGCAATGGGTTTGATATAATACTAATATATGATTTGTTCGGCATGGACATCCGTTCATGGGATATGACGGCGGGTCCCTGGTCGGAGATCTGCTGAGAGCTGCGGAATGCTGGATGCTGGAAGGAGGTTGCAGATGCAGACTTCAGAGCTGAGTGTCGGGGACACAATGCGTCTGGCTAATACTCACAGCTAAGTGTAGTTTTACAATCAAACTTTAAAAACCAACTAAAACAAAAAGCTAAACCGATTTTGATGAAATTCCTTACCAAAATAAAATAGTTATAAAATCAATTACTAAATCGAAAGCGGGTTCGTCGGGAGAAAGATTAAACCTAATACTAATAATTCTTTTTAACTATATCGGACCGACATATTTTTTTTAGTCGAGCGCGTTCTTAATATAACCTACCGTGGTTGACTTTCGCGATTAAACATATTTATTGAAATCCTCCGTATGAAATAAATATAAGTAATAAGATAGGAATTTAAATCAACTGTAGCTAAGGTTCAATTTCAAATGAGATTCGGATGACTGACAGTTACCGTCAGAAGAGCAATAGGGTTCTGTTTAGCTAATACAAATAAACATGACATTAAATTTAAATATTTAAATTTTAGAACAGTTCAATTGAATTTTGGTTTAAATGAATTGGAATGCCGAGTGGCATTTGGTATACAGGAACCACCTTGTATAGGACGATATATTTTTGAATTGAGTTTATTTTGATAGTGTTTTCTCTTGGAATTATATTTTTAAATTTAAATTTTTGAAATCCGAAGGGAAACAATTCCGATGATTTGACAAAGGGCCCGAACAGTATTCTGGCTGAAGCCCTTGTGTGTTTACGTTACTCTACTTCTGTCTCGAAGTAATACCTGAACTGAATATTATATAATCTATTGAAGCTCTTGTATTCTACTGGAAACTTATCTCCGATAATACCTCAGAGTATTTAAACTGTGAAACGACTGTGTTACATAGGTAAGGGACTTCTAGTATTATTTTGATAGGGCAATGTTACTTAACCTTGTGATTCTTCATGAACTTATCTTTAAGAAGTAATTGATCAATTACTGATAGGAATGGATAAATGGCAATATTATTACTGTTTATTACCTTACTTGTGTTGATATACAAATCCATTTAGACTTATAGTGTACTGTTTTACCCATTTTATTTGCTCTTGTGGAAGGATATCATTTTTCAAAATTCATCCCTTATCTTTTGATACAGAGTCTGTTGACCTATTTGAAACTAGAACTGGGTTCTTCATAATACTTGAGACTAAATTAAATCATTAATACTCACTAGATCTCAACATTAAACTTATATCTATCTTGACCGGTATAGAGAAAGAGTTTCCTACATTTCTATCCGTACTATTATTTTGAGAGTGGGGAAGTGACAATACTGGTAGGCACAAATGCCAGTATAGTTACGACCGACCAAGAGGAATGGTCCAGATAGCACGCAACTACACCATCACGTACCATAGTACAGACTTTGCAGTTGCGATGGCTAGGCTAAGCAACAGTTGATGTGAAACTTACATTATGCAGTCTGTAGACTATCAAAATTAATATTGGGGAGCGAGGACTGGCAATATGCGTATGGTCTCCAAGGGTCAGCGCCGCCTCTGGCTTGCTGGAAGTCGCCTCCTAGTGTTCGGTCTAACCAGCCGGCACGTAGTGACTATGCGTAGTCCCACGGAGTGTCCACGTACTCGCTCGGCAATAGGTGTCGTTAGTGAGGTTGCAGCTAAGGATATTCATCCCTAGAGGTGATCCGTGCGGAGCTGGGTGTCTTAGGGAGGTACGTGGGGGGAGGCCAGTTACTCAATCTGGGTTGTAGACTAAATAATGGAGCGTCCTTCAACATACTCATACACTAACCGAAATGCCTTCTCTTATACTAGAGTCTAGGGGGGGAATAAAGTTAGTCTCAAGTGAGTAGGGTAGTTATTCCGTGTAAATTTTAGGAATAGTAAAATCCTACTTCAGGAGTAACTACATTCTTGATTGTCCTCTTACTCACTTAATGACGCTTACTTACGGTATGTGGACGGGTGACATAAATTGTTGTTTCCCCTAGTAATGAGCGGAAGTAGGCACGAGGAAGGGCGACCAGTCCGGAGTCGAGCCCTACTGGACGGAGCGGGGATGCGGGCTCCTCCTTTACGTGTAAACCATTACTACTATTAAATATCTCCCAGAGCAAGTGAACAAGTAAAACTAACTACCTAACTTTTGTCCATTTCTATCTGTTGATTACATTTAAGAATTCTTACATATATTCGCTATAATCTTTCCTGTTACATAAGTATGTAATGTTTAACAACTCACCATAATTGTAACCAGGGTACTGCCCCAAATCAAAAATAAATCACAACGTAACCAAAATGTCCTAAAATTAGACGATCACTGAACAAAACGAGGGGAGATAAATAAACCTGGGTAATAGAGACCTAGCACAAGTGGTGCCGTGACCAGGATAATTGGGTCTCAAGTAGCTGTTAGACTATAGAAATAGCGAATAGAATTCGAAAAAAAAAAAAAAAATATTTTTTTTTTTTTGAAGATAAACTCTTAAATGATATAATTTTCAGATTGAAATGACTAATGCTATGGAAGCAAAGAAAAATCAGTTCACAATTGCTATAGAGGGGAATATTGGGTCAGGGAAGTCAACTTTGCTAGAGGCAATGCGAGACAATAAGTTTGTAACCGTATTACCAGAACCTATTCAGAAATGGAGAGATGTAAAGGGGGTAAACCTCTTTCAAATGATGGTAAAAGATCCAAAACGTTGGGCAAACGTCTTCCAGACATATGTCGTAGTAACTATGCTAGAACATCACGCTCTATCGGTAGAAACGCCTATCAAAGTGCTAGAAAGATCGGTGTTTAGTGCAAAACATTGCTTTATGAGCTTACTATATGAGAATGCGATAGTCCATCCCGTGGAAATGGCTATTCATGAGCAGTGGATAGCTTTCGTGAAGGAAAATCGATTAGTTGATGTAGACATGGGAATTTACATACAAACTTCCCCAGAAGTGGCCTTACGACGAATTAGAAATCGAGATAGAGCGGAAGAAAATTCTGTCACTTTAGAATATATAGAACAGTTACATTTGAAGCATGAGGAATGGCTAGGAAGTCCGTTGTGGAAGAATTCCTTTAAAGATCTCCGTATTATAGATGGAAATGGTAGTCCTGAAAGTATTGTGCGACAGTATATCTCTATAGAGGAAGAGATTAGGCAACAGTGGTAAATTGTTATGAATTTTAACACCGAAATCTTAACCCTATTACAGAACTGAAATTATGAGTCGCATGATCCGTAATGACAAAAGGACACGCTCCGAGACTGCTCTTGCTGGAACGACGGTGAGAGGACCCAAACCAACTACGCCCACTTCTAGAACGTCGACAATGATGATGCAGATGATGAGGGAGATGCGAAAAACCATTGGACGTCTGCATTTGAAGGTAGCAGAATTGCAGGATCAGGTACACGATGGACAACCGAGAGATGAGGTCTGCCAAATACAATCTCAGCCTACCATGTATCCAATATTGGATGGGAGACTAGATAAACCCAAATACCCAGGGAAAAATGATATTCACCCGGTGTCGTTCTTGGAGGATTTGTTTTCTTATTTGAGGAGAATACCGCCTAGAGAACATGTGATTGACAACATCATTGGCTGCTTGGAAGGAGATGTCAGGAGATGGGCGCGAGTCTATAGACAACGTTGGAGTACTGAAGAAGACTTCAAAATCGACTTTTTGGACACATATTGGGGAGAACCGGAACAAAATTTATTGAGAAAGAATATAGTGTGCGGAGTTTGGCAGAAGGAGACACATAAATCTATGATGGGTTACTTTGTCTCTTTAGCAGGGCAAGCTAAGATGTTGAGTACACCAATTTTGGAGAGTCAATTGGTAAATGATTTGATGCATCATTTTCCTCGAGAAGTGCAGTATGCCTGGAGAATGAGGAGAGGAACCACAATTATCGAAGGTGCAGAGTTTCTGAGAGATCTAGATGATGTAGATAAACAAAGTCGTACAGCAGCAGATAAATCTGTTAGCCAAACTACTACAGTGTCTCTATCTCATGCTCATGTAGCTTGCTTGTCAGGTCCGAAAAAGTCAAATATCTTGGACTAATAATTGACGATAAGCTATCTTTCAAACAACACATCTCGGCACTGTCTAGTAGGGTCAGGAAATGCATTTACATAATGATGCAACTTCGCCGCTGCGCTTCGGAACAAGTGCTACGAGTTGTATACTGTGCGCTGTGCGAATCTATTCTTCAATATGGTATAGCAATTTGGGGTAGCGCTCCATAAAGCACACTTTTACTGCTGGAGAGGGCACAGCGCGCAGTGATAAAGGTGATGCTCCGGAAACGAATCCATTACCCAACGGACATTCTTTATCGGGAATCAAAGCTGTTAAGCGTAAGGCGACTATATGTTCTGAAAGCGGCAACTCGAGCGCATGCGGTGGTTTTAAGATTACCTATCTACGCGCAGCTCCTGGCCAAACGTGTGTTTAGAGTCCCCCTACCGAATTACCGATCTACCCTTGCTAAGCGTTCGCCAGACTATATGCACCGGCGTATATATAATAATATTTGCAAAATACATAGTATCCAACTTTGCACAATCAATAAAGTTAAGGTGACCGTGAAGTTGTGGTTACTTTCACTTTCTTATCAGGATTCGGAGGCCCTACTTCTTGCCAGTTAATTCATTTCTCCTACTGGTACACATTCATTCCCACGCGCACACACATGCACACACACACACATACACTCACGTACACACACACACACTCACACACACGCAAACCACCTGGCGCATGCGCTTGTCTTAGCTTTCTTTTACGTAGATTATGTTACTCTGGACTAAAATTTGTTTTTTTTTTCTGTTTAATTTAATTTTAATTTTATTTTTTGTATTATTTTTTTTTTTATTATTTCTACTGTTTCACATATTGCACTCCAGGATCCCAAGATACAGGCTCAGCCTAGTTTGGGGTCCGTCAGGAATACTTACTCTGTACACTTGTGAATTATGAGACAAATAAATATTTTTGTATTTTTGTATTTGTATTTTGTATGTTCAGCATGTTAGCGGCGTTCAGGTACGGGTTGATGTGGGACCGGGGACAGAAGCTTGTCGGACTTGCGAAGAAATGGTTCGAGTCTCTTCCTACCGTTGTCTTTACCTGGTCCTAATGGCAGGCCAAACTTAGGAAAGCATTTCCTAGTGAAGATAATTACGGTCATTTGCTAGAAGAGATGTTAACACGCAAGTTTCGTAACGACAAAAGCGTGCGCGAATACTTTTATGACAAATTAGGACTTATAAATAGGTGTAACATTACCGGAAAAAACGCGGTTGACTGTGTTGTACATGGTATTAGCGATCAATCTATCAGAAACAGTGCACAAGCATAAAACTGCTCTGAGCCTGAAGATTTACTCCACTTTCTGTGTTCTCTGCGCACGGTAGTTCAACCCACTACATATAAAGGGCGGAAGCGTAATATTTCCAGAAGTATTCCTAGTGCCAGCAGCAATAACATTCAGTCAAATCTTAATGAAACGTCACTTGTTTGTTTCAATTGTAGAACGAAAGGTCATCCCTTTTATAAATGTCCCAAACCTATAACTAAGTGCAAAAAATGTAACAGGGTAGGACATGACAACGAAAACTGTAAATTAGGTCCCTTTGAAACCTGACAACAGACAGCGTAGTGATGCCAATAATGATAAGACTATTTTGAAAATAGATATCGGAGGCAATAGCAACGAAAAATTCTTTAAGTCAGTTCTTGCGAATGATAAAACATTGTCCGCCTACATTGATTTTGGTAGTGAATGTAGTCTCATTCGGTGCACGGATGCCGATACGTTAGGACTAGTAAAGAATTTGGAAGGCGTCCCGATCGTAAAAGAGTTTGGAGGCTCTGCTTATTACACCTTTGTTCAAGTCCCTCATCAACATTAAGATTGACGAGATTGAAGCGTCTATTGAAGTAATAGCTGTACCAGATAAATATTTGCAAACCCCTTTACTAATCGGATAAAATTTCACAGAACTCCCGTGTATAACAGTGTTGAAAGATAATACGAAATTAGTGTTTTACAATACACTGGTTGAGGATAATTTGAATGGGGTTAATGCGAACCTTAAACTGTTTGTCACCGAAACTACCGTCATAAACCCAAAGCGGTATCGTACCGATCCATGTCAATGACGTGGCTTTTAACTGTAATATTTACGTAGACGGTTACAATAAAGTAGACACCAGGTAATGAATATGTATTACAGGTATTTAGATTTTAGGGATTTTGAACGTAGGTTATTTTACGTTAGGTTTTTTAATTTTAGACATTTTGATACGTACCCCCAAAATACTCATACTTAGTGACGAAATAGAAAATATTGGAAGTCATAAAAAAACCAGTAGACCGGAAAACCTTAGAAAATTAGATTACTTACCCACATTTGTCCTGCCAAAATGTAACAATGTGTAAAGAAAACGGAGATGGGAATACATGTTACCTAATATTCTCAACGAACTCGATCACAACATACTTACGAGTGTGTGTGAAACGCCACACCACTGTAAACGTATTGTTGAAGCAATTTACCTAACGTGAACTTTGTGTTAAGCATACCTATATACCTAGCCTAAAGTTTGCGTGATTGATTAATTACCTACTTACCCTTGTGAGTAAATTCAACGGCAGTTATAAACCTTAGTATTGTTTTGCTCGTTGCATTATTGTAAAATGTTCTATTGTTTTTTCTGTTTAGTAAATAAATTTAAAAAAAAACTCACGTTTCTGAGATGAGGGCCCGAAATTTGCAGAACACGATGCCCAGAGTGTAAGGGTACTGGTGCCAGCACACCAACAAGTCATTCGGCAGACCTGTGGACGATACATAAGCTCGATTACATAAAAAATCTAAATCATAACATTTATTCTGTAAGGGCTCTTTTACATGTTCTATTTTTTGATACCACCAGTGCTTTTGGAAAAACTATCATTGCCAAGAGGACTGCGCCGCAAAAAACTTGGCAGTAAGTCATTTTTGCCAGCAAAAAATATATTAGGTACAGTAGCTATTTCCTGCGACTACGTCTGCGAAAAATCACCGCATCACAATTCAATTAATGGTTAGTGAGCACCACCATTTATGGCCATAAAAAGTGCGGAAAAATGTTCAAACAGAGCGGTGCTGAGGGATAACAAACTCAAATCAAACTCTTTATTGCATCAAATGCTGTCATGAAGACAGGTACAGCTTCAACATTTACCCTGTAAGGGCACAGCAATATACATAATAGTACTATTACTATTTCTTACTATTCTAGTTCACGGACATAGCTCGCAGTGGACGTCTTTCGGCTGAAATGATGATGATGACTGGGCTGACTGAGCTAGCTGTTCTAGTTCCAGTTTACACCATCATCATCATCAAGACAGCCTTAATCTAGATTTCTTTCCAGCAAGACTTAGATTCACGCTTTATTTCAGCTTTTGTCAAGATTTGTAAATATTAATCCTATTTAGGTAGACACGTGGCCACAATTTTCCCTAAAAGGTCACCCACTAAAATATTCCTTGACTTTGCCTCGACGTTTAACTTTGTCCCTTCACGTCATAAGGCGTATTTAAATGTAGCTTTATTCTAAGCAGGTGTTAGATATACTAAGTAATAGAAACTATTATAATATTATTAGATATGTAAGGTGATAAAATAATATGGGTAAAATAAGTAAGTAAATGAGATATAATTATGGAATTGATAATTTAGGTAATACTTGGCTCTAAAGACAAGCGAAATAATAATTAAGATACTTTCTGATTGTCTAACACTGGTGACGTCAGTTGTTTGCGACTCACCCAGATGGCAAGGCAAACCTATAAAAGGCCGATTCTTACGAAACGTCGCCGTGGTTACATGACAGTTAAGTACTATGGCTATAATCTGTTGCTACATCCTTCATGTATAAAAATATTAATAATTGACGTTGTTTGGGGTTTTAAGTGGACTGTAGACGACAAACGACAGTCGATAAATATAATACATACGGCAACTGATTTGGGATAAAGACTGAGGCTTGTGGTTGGAAGCACTCACCTCGACGTCTGCAGATGGTGGTGCAGATCCTAGCCGTAGTGGCTGGCGCAGGTTTCCTCGATCTTTGGCTCGTCCGAACTTACCTCCGACAAGGTTACCATTAACCAGCACAACTACTAGGATACAGCTAGGACAGTGCTTCCTCCAGCGGATTAGCCTTCCTCACACTTTCACACGTAGTTGACGCAAAATAAATAAGATTTAGATGAAAACGACACGAGAATTTACTTGCAATATAATTTGCGCGGTAAGACGCCGACAAACGACACGACAGTTATTCAAACTTCGAAAAGAAAAAAATGACAAGCGATTTACTTTTTTCTTAAATTCAAATTAAAAAGAAAAACAAGGGTACAATCCTAAACATTTCCGCCCACCAAAATACAAGGTATTTTCTTTAAAAAAAATCTAGAGGTTCTATCACACGAGGACAAGATAGAACTCACTATGACTAGGGATAGTTTAATTATCGACTAAATCTAATATAATATAATCTACGATAGATCTAATTTATAAGACGACAAGTGTAAGTTAATAAGTTTTTAGTTTTGCAAAGGTAGGGGACACAGCTTAACTACTGGTCTTCTAAGTTCGCCAGATTCTGTACGAATGGTAACAACACGACAAATTCCATCAATCCTTGGATGGAGTTGTACCACACGACCAATTTTCCACTTCATGGGGCTACATTGCTCATTGACAATGAGCAAAAGCGTCCCAATGACAATATTTTTCTGGTGATCGAACCATTTATGGGTGCTGGTTTTTACGGATAGGATTTTTGGAGCATTAAGAAGTGATCCTTCAGCTTGCGCTTGAAGGTGTACCTACTTGACGCTCCTTGGATAGGGGGAGGAATATCATTCCAGCACTTAGACGCCGCGAACATAAAACTTCCACGGAATGCCGCTGTCTGGTGTTTAGGCACAATAACTATAGCACTCCTGCGCTCACTCTTCGACCAAACAATTTTATTGAAGAGGTACAATGGTGTCCTGTAGCGTCTCATACCGAACAGCAAATTGGCGAGGTGCATGCGCCTGCGTGCAGGCATGTTTGTAAAACTTAGCCGCTCCAAATTAAATCTGAAGCCTTGGATCACGCCCGGTCTTATTAGGTGTATGAAGCAAGAGCTGCAACGAATAACTATGTCCTTCAGACCATCTATAAGAGGTATAGGAACTTCTTTGACAACCTACTCTACAACTTAAAAAACGAATATCAAAATAAACAGTTAACTGAGGCAAAGGACGATCCGAAAATTTATGGAAATCTATAAAGAACATCTGTCATTTTCAAAACACTGTCAATTCCGCAAACAAACTGACCACCTTGGCTAACTCCCCGACTGATTCCTAAAATATCTGTAACCAGCATTTTGTTACGGTGGGCCAAAGGCTGGCTGTTGACATCCTTTCTAAACTTTCTGAAACCCAGTCATCTTTAGCTTCAAAAGTGACTCAACGTAATTCACCCGCTGACTCATTTTTCTTCCGCCCCGCTGACGTTAACGAAGTTGATATAATTATTTCTAACTTAAAAGTCGATAGTGCGCCGGGTGCAGATTCTGTGAAGGCTCTGTTTGTCAGGGAAATAAAGGATGCTATTCTGGAACCGCTAACTCACACTTGTAATTTAAGTTTGTCTTCGGGTTGCTTCCCGGATCGATGGAAACTAGCTCAAGTGTCTCCCATTTACAAAAACGGATCTAGGAATGATCCCAACAACCTATCGTCCGATATCTCTTCTTAGCGTCTTTTCTAAAATACTAGAAAAATAGTCAACTCTCGTCTAGTGGATTTTCTTGATAAAAGCAAAGCTCTCTCAGATAACCAGTTTGGTTTCAGGACTGGGAAATCTACGGAAGACGCAGCAATCCAACTTTCAAATAAAATATCCCGTTTTCTTGATAGTGGCCATAAATGTGTGGGCGTATTTTTGGATCTTTGTAAGGCTTTCGATACGGTATCTATTGACATCCTGCTTAGAAAACTAAATGCCTTGGGTATAAGAGGGATAGCTCTCGGGTGGTTTCGCAGTTACCTGACTGAAAGGCGACAAGCTGTTAAGGTTGGTGATTTTAGTAGCGACGAGTTGCAGATCTCTTTTGGAATCCCTCAGGGCAGCATCCTCGGCCCCACACTCTTTCTCATTTATGTTGATGACATCCTTAGACTTGGGCCGGATGGTGCGGAGGTGATTTGTTACGCAGATGATACGGTAGTGCTTTTTCACGGAGAGACTTGGAATAATGTTTTTGACCGCGCAGAGTGCGGTCTGTCTGTCATTAGTTTATGGCTGGAAAATAACTTACTTACCCTTAATGTCAGCAAATCTAACTATCTAACATTTTCTAAGACTCCAGTTTCCCCTGTTCATCTACGTAGTTATCTAGTAATCCACACTAGTAAATGTCGCAATCGTGATGGTGTCTCTATCTCATGCTCATGTAGCTCGCTTGTCAGGTCCGAAAAAGTCAAATATCTTGGACTAATAATTGACGATAAGCTATCTTTCAAACAACACATCTCGGCACTGTCTAGTAGGGTCAGGAAATGCATTTTTATCTAGTAATCCACACTAGTAAATGTCGCAATCGTGATGGTGTCTCTATCTCATGCTCATGTAGCTCGCTTGTCAGGTCCGAAAAAGCCAAATATCTTGGATTAATAATTGACGATAAGCTATCTTTCAAACAACACATCTCGGCACTGTCTAGTAGGGTCAGGAAATTCATTTACATAATGATGCAACTTCGCCGCTGCGCTTCGGAACAAGTGCTACGAGTTGTATACTGTGCGCTGTGCGAATCTATTCTTCAATATGGTATAGCAATTTGGGGTAGCGCTCCAAAAAGCTTTCTTTTACTGCTGGAGAGGGCACAGCGCGCAGTGATAAAGGTGATGCTCCGGAAACGAATCCATTACCCAACGGACATTCTTTATCGGGAATCAAAGCTGTTAAGCGTAAGGCGACTATATGTTTTGAAAGCGGCAACTCGAGCGCATGCGGTGGTTTTAAGGTTACCTATCTACGTGCAGCTCCTGGCCAAACGTGTGTTTAGAGTCCCCCTACCGAATTACCGATCTACCCTTGCTAAGCGTTCGCCAGACTATATGCACCGGCGTATATATAATAATATTTGCAAAATACATAGTATCCAACTTTGCACAATCAATAAAGTTAACGTGACCGTGAAGTTGTGGTTACTTTCACTTTCTTATCAGTATTCGGAGGCCCTACTTCTTGCCAGTTAATGCATTTCTCCTACTGGTACACATTCATTCCCACGCGCACACACATGCACACACACACACTTACGTACACACACACACACTCACACACACGCAAACCACCTGGCGCATGCGCTTGTCTTAGCTTTCTTTTACGTAGATTATGTTTCTCTGGACTAAAATTTGTTTTTTTTCTGTTTAATTTAATTTTAATTTTATTTTTTGTATTATTTTATTTTTTTAATTATTTCTACTGTTTCACATATTGCACTCCAGGATCCCAAGATACAGGCTCAGCCTAGTTTGGGGTCCGTCAGGAATACTTACTCTGTACACTTGTGAATTATTAAGCAAATAAATATTTTTGTATTTTTGTATTTGTATTTTGTATGTTCAGCATGTTAGCGGCGTTCAGGTACGGGTTGATGTGGGATCGGGGAGGGACACGGAAACAAAAACGAGCGCTTGCGTTTTGCACTCGCTGTAAAAGCTTCTTGGAACGACCAACAATGAGAAAGCGCTAGTGCAACGACGAACGCGTATTAGCTGTGTCCGCTGGAAAAATAAATAAAAACGTTTAAAGTAAAGTTTCGTACTAAAAATATACAAAAACCTGTTAGTAAGTGTCTTACCTATAAAAGTGAATAATCAAATGCTCAAAAGTGTTAAAAATGCAAGGAAAAGACTAAATCAAGTGTGACGATTGAACGTTGAACGAGTTTGAAATTTGAATTCACCCAAAGACTCGTAAGCACTTCGTATAATTTCGGGATCTATCGGAGTGGAGGCCACCGCCCACACCACTAATGATATTGCTGCAGCGAGACGCATGCGATGGTCAATTTCGATCGCCTTATCGTCGGTCACAATGGCGCAATTGTAAGCTGCTCGTAGAATTGGGAGCACGCTACTGCGGTTTCTGGGTTCGCGCCTCAGGGATTTTCTGTTTTTTGTTTTTATTTTTATACTAAATATTCTTATGCAATAAAATGCCAACAAAACAAATAAAAGGTCATGATTATCTCAAATGTACAAAATGTCACAGAACATATGACATTTTTAAGACGAAAGTCAGTTCAAAGAGATTTAACTTAATGACGAAAGAAACAAGGGATAAATGGAAATGTTCGATATGCCATAATACTGGAATCTAGACACCAAAAATTAAAAACAATACAAAATTAGTAAGCGATACCCTGTCCGGGCAAAACAAAATCACTAAAGCCGAATTACAGGATGACCAGTCACAGCTTAATTATGTAACGCAGCGCAAACCTAGACATGAATTGCATACAACATCTCTAGAACTAACTGCCACTTCGGGAATATTATTTATTTTATTAGCAGTACGGCTGCTCACCGAATCTAAGATTATTTAAAAGCGAAAAAGTTTTTCGGGTGCGCCGGTGGGAATCGAACCCACGTCTCCTGGGTATGCGCCCCAACGGGTGTTCTACCAATTGAACCACGTCGCATCCAACCGACTCCCCCGAAATTCTTAATCGCTTACATACGCCAACAGTGGCGTGTGGTAACATCCATCGCAACTATTAGAAGCTACGACTCCTACGTTCCAAATTACATTGGAAATGCGTAAGAAATGATGTACCATATCTATTTATTCAAATATTATTTATTTTATTAGCAGTACGGCTGCTCACCGAATCTAAGATTATTTAAAAGCGAAAAAAGTGGCGTGGAGAATTTCGGGGGAGTCGGTTGGATGCGACGTGGTTCAATTGGTAGAACACCCGTTGGAGCGCATACCCAGGAGACGTGGGTTCGAATCCCACCGGCGCACCCGAAAAACTTTTTTCGCTTTTAAATAATGCCACTTCGGGATCCGAGTTAGAAGACCGTAGTACTACTATTGGAGACGAAACTTGCCGCAGCCTACCAAATATATCCCTGACAGAAAATGTACTGATAATTGATTTAAAACAACAGGTCAGCAATTTGATTATTCAATTAACCAGTGCGCACAAGGAAATAGAAAAATTGAACTCTGAATCTACATTGCTAAAAAAGGAAATAGAGGAACATCATAAAAAGCTTGACCTATATAAAAATATTATGACTGGCAGCGCAAATCGACCTCTAACACCTAAGGGAAAAAAAAAGTGTAACCGCAAATCAATAGAATTTAACATGACAACACAAAATTCCCCAAATAATAAAACATCAAATGAAACTGAATGCCAACATGCGCCAACACCACACATAATCGCTGATAAACTTGGTGACTGTGATAAAAAATCGTGTAAAAAGGCACTATCACAGAAGCAAACTGAACACAAATCAAAGAATATATTGAGTAAAGGAGCAGGAGAAGTAAGGAAAAATAAGATTATTATACTGGGTGATCAAAACGCAAAAAACCTTTCTACATTATTAATAGCACGTAGATCAAAATACAAGAATCCTAAAAAATATGACATAACAGGATATGTATATACCTATGCGACATGTGACGTTATAATTCAACAGTCGCTGAGTCTCAAAGATGAACTTAATGAAAACGTTTGATGAACTAAAACAATTACTTTGCTCACCCGCGACCTTACAATAGTTACGTTTATGCAAGAAATGTGCGTTCATGCAGTTCCTCCACCTCCACACTGTACGAACACACACAAATCACATAAACCCAACTATCACCACCACCAAGCTACACTGACGCGTTTCAAACTCAACCAGAGCTCATCTTCAGAGTTACCACAACCGTATGCTATGCTACCAAATAACATACATTTATATTAACATTTGGTAGCATAGCATACGGTTGTGGTAACTTTAAAGATGAGCTCTGGTTGAGTTCGAAACGCGTCAGTGTAGCTATAAAAGTGACTATAAAAGGAGGCGCCTTCGCCCGTCCAGTTTAGTTACGAAAAGTTACGAATAGTTAGTCAACCGCAGCCATTTGCGACAGTCTTGACTGCGATCCCACTGCGATCCGACGACATTGGCTACGCTACCGGCTCGGTTAACTCGGTTTACGATTACGTTACGAAGCGAACCAATATACAGTCCACTTTTAACCGACCGTGCGTTGTTTCACTTATCTCCCACCGACGTCACCGAGAGGAAAGCTGCAGCGCACGCCCAGCTGTGAACCCGAGGCTGTTCGACGGGTTGTACCTTGTTTTACCTAACAAGCACTGCCTATTATCAGTTTGCCTATTATCAGTTTGCCTAATTTTAGTTAAACTAATATTACTAAACCTAATGTTTCATTTTACCTAATTTTCATTTAAGTGAAAGTCATTTTATATACATTTTACTTTATATAATTTTGTTTCATCTAATTTAAAATGACCTAATTTTCATTTTGTATGAAATTATTTCGTATAATGTTTGACTGACATAATTATATTTTGCCTAACGTACATGTTGCATTATTTTGATTTTGTTTAAACTTATTTCGTATAATGTTTGACTGACATAACTATATTTTGCCTAACGTACATGTTGCATAATTTCATTTTGTATAAAATTATTTCGTATAATGATTGACTGACATAATTGTATTTTACCTAACGTACATTTTGCATAATTTCATTTTGTATAAACTTATTTGTATAATGCTAGCGGGAGCGTAGATGATCCGGATGTCAATAATAAGTATTATTGGTGTTGTGAACTAAGAAATAAGGAAAAATGTACATCCCGCGTTGTGCGCGGTCCCAAAGTCAAGCGTGCCTATACAAGTTATAGTTCAAAAATAAACTAATTTTGATGATAATGATTTTCCGGGTGGTCATAAAAAAAATAACTAACACCAAAGGCTAATGCGGGAGCTGCGCTACGCTACGCTCCCGCATTAGCCTTTGAACCTAACCATACCGAGTCGCTTCCGCTCAGATAGGTCTTGCTCGCTCGCTTCGCTCGCTTGCTGACTCCAATGATAGCGATTGAAGCCAGCGAGCGATCAAGACCTGTCGGAGCGGAAGCGACTCGGCATGGTTAGGTTCAAAGGCTAATGCGGGAGCGTAGCGCAGCGCATAGAAGTGAAGTGTCAACAACGTTTTATATGATGATTAGTTAAAATAAGAATCGACAAAGTGAGTTTTTGATAAAATAATATTAGAAAAAACAAGGCTTATGCAAATGATGTTAGTTAAATCGTTATTCGGCTATAAGATGATTAGTTAAAATAAGAATCGACAAAGTGAGTTTTCGTTAAAATAATATTAGACAAAGATTATTTAATTTGGTGTTAGTTATTTTTTTTATGACCACCCGGAAAATCATTATCATCAAAATTAGTTTATTTTTGAACTATAACTTGTATAGGCACGCTTGACTTTGGGACCGCGCACAACCCCGTATGTAAGCGATTAAGAATTTCGGGGGAGTCGGTTGGATGCGACGTGGTTCAATTGGTAGAACACCCGTTGGGGCGCATACCCAGGAGACGTGGGTTCGAATCCCACCGGCGCACCCGAAAAACTTTTTCGCTTTTAAATAATCTTAGATTCGGTGAGCAGCCGTACTGCTAATAAAATAAATAATATTTGAATAAATAGATGTGGTACATCATTTCTTACGCATTTCCAATGTAATTTGGAACGTAGGAGTCGTAGCTTCTAATAGTTGCGATGGATGTTACCACACGCCACTGTTGGCGTATGTAAGCGATTAAGAATTTCGGGGGAGTCGGTTGGATGCGACTTGGTTCAATTGGTAGAACACCCGTTGGGGCGCATACCCAGGAGACGTGGGTTCGAATCCCACCGGCGCACCCGAAAAACTTTTTCGCTTTTAAATAATCTTTGTCTAATATTATTTTATCAAAAACTCACTTTGTCGATTCTTATTTTAACTAATCATCATATAAAACGTTGTTGACACTTCACTTCTATGCGCTGCGCTACGCTCCCGCATTAGCCTTTGAACCTAACCATGCCGAGTCGCTTCCGCTCCGACAGGTCTTGATCGCTCGCTGGCTTCAATCGCTATCATTGGAGTCAGCAAGCGAGCGAAGCGAGCGAGCAAGACCTATCTGAGCGGAAGCGACTCGGTATGGTTAGGTTCAAAGGCTAATGCGGGAGCGTAGCGTAGCGCAGCTCCCGCATTAGCCTTTGGTGTTAGTTATTTTTTTTATGACCACCCGGAAAATCATTATCATCAAAATTAGTTTATTTTTGAACTATAACTTGTATAGGCACGCTTGACTTTGGGACCGCGCACAACCCCGTATGTAAGCGATTAAGAATTTCGGGGGAGTCGGTTGGATGCGACGTGGTTCAATTGGTAGAACACCCGTTGGGGCGCATACCCAGGAGACGTGGGTTCGAATCCCACCGGCGCACCCGAAAAACTTTTTCGCTTTTAAATAATCTTAGATTCGGTGAGCAGCCGTACTGCTAATAAAATAAATAATACAAAAATACAAAATACAAAATACAAAATTCTTTATTTTCAAAAATTTGAACGTACATTTATGGTAAGGGATGGAGCTGCCCGGTAAGCAAAAATGCCTGTATTGGGAAGCCCCGCTCTTCCATATATTACAATAAGTAGTACTATAATACCTAAAATAACATAAAAAAAAAAAAAAAGTAAGGAAATATAAACTAGAAACTAGGAATGGGTGTAGGCATGCAAGATCATGCGTGCGAGCGCAGCGCACGCACATGTGTGTGTGTGTGTGTATGTGTGTGTGTGTGTGAGTGTGTGTGTGTGTGTGTGTGTGTGTGTGTGTGTGTGTGTGTGTGTGTGCATGTGTGAGTGTGTGTGTGTGCCGTATTTGTGTATACAAGACTTTGAACATAAACTACACCGTAAGACTCACTCGCAGCTAAAAATACAGATACGTGTGGCTCCGGGGAGAAGGGCTACGGATTGGCCCGAAACATGACAAGCTAAACTCGATCATAGATGTGATTTATCAGTACATTCCACCACACGCACGAGGCCTATGAGCAACATTTTATCAAACGTTCCGTGTCATCATAAGTTTTTGTTTTCAGCCAATTTGTAAGCAAGATTCCACACTCGTGATATAACTTAGGATAAAAGTCTAGTTCTTTATTGATAGTGTTATATAGATGCACAGATTTGTTGCTAAACTGTGTCCTGGCAAATGCCGTATTAGTTTTTAATGATTTGGCCACGTTACCTATCTTTCTTTTGTTTTTGTAATTATGATTATATGGTAAGGTCTTGTGAACTTTTAAGATACTTTGCAGAATATATAATTTTCTAACCGAAAGGACGTCACTGACTTGGTACAATAATTGAGTTGGAAATACGATTTTTTTAAAATACATGACCTTTAAAAGTGCCCGCTGTGCACGTTCCAGGTCAATGAAACGACTTTTAGAGGCACCACCCCAAACAGGTAAGCAATACAGTAAGACAGATTGTACCAGAGACTTGTATATTTCTTTTAATAAATTACGCGACTTAGGTAAATTGGTGACAGTAACTGGTACAATATGTCTCAGCGACTTAAATATCCACAGCAGTTTCCTGACCCTACTGATGACCTGGTCTAAGTGAGAATACCAATTTAGGTGTTCATCCACTATAACTCCTAGATACTTTGTTTGAGAGACTTTTTCAATATTAGGACAGTCACAAATAAAGGTGTTTGGGTCCAAAGGTTGACATGAGTGAATTTTGAGTTGGATATCATTTTCAGGTTGTGTACTCTTTGTGATACTGAAACAAATATATTTTGTCTTGTTTATGTTTAAAGAAAGAAGATTAGAGTTTAGCCATTTTGAAATATGAGCCATCCCCGCTTCAGCACAAGATTTCACTTCACTCCAAGATCCACCCGTAAACAACACCGCAGTATCATCGGCATACGAATAAAGTTTTGCGTTTGGAATTGACATGTCGCATAAGTCATTGATATAAATCAGGAACAGGGTTGGGCCTAAAACGCTTCCCTGAGGCACACCATATAATACATCCTCTTCGTCACTCACGGATTCACCCAATTTTACACGCTGTCTCCTGCCGGTAAGATAGTTTTCGAATAACAAGAGTGGAGTACCCCTGACTCCTTTTTTCTCAAGTTTTTTTACAAGAATAGGAACAGAGACGGTGTCAAACGCCTTTTTCAGGTCTAAAAAGACAGCTAAACTCTTTTTGTTACCATCAAGACTGTCTACAACACAGGAAGTAAGAGCAGTTATTGCATCTTCAGTTGATTTGCCATGTCTGAAACCATACTGAGAAGGTGATAGGAGGTTAAATTTATTTAAATAGTTTATATAATATTTGAATAAATAGATGTGGTACATCATTTCTTACGCATTTCCAATGTAATTTGGAACGTAGGAGTCGTAGCTTCTAATAGTTGCGATGGATATTACCACACGCCACTGTTGGCGTATGTAAGCGATTAAGAATTTCGGGGGAGTCGGTTGGATGCGACTTGGTTCAATTGGTAGAACACCCGTTGGGGCGCATACCCAGGAGACGTGGGTTCGAATCCCACCGGCGCACCCGAAAAACTTTTTCGCTTTTAAATAATCTTAGATTCGGTGAGCAGCCGTACTGCTAATAAAATAAATAATATTTGAATATAAGACAAAACAAGACATATGCAAATGATGTTAGTTAAAACGTTATTCGGCTTTATGATGATTAGTTAAAATAAGAATCGACAAAGTGAGTTTTCGATAAAATAATATCTCGACAAAACAAGAGTTATGCAAATGATCATTTAGTAAAAATGAAAATTCGACAAAATAAAAATTATATATAATGAAATTATACAAACTGACTTTAGACAAACTATTCATTATAGTAAAAGTTGGTAGACAAAGTGAAATTAGGCAAAAAAAGTTTAGACAAGTCAAGGGAATACCTGTTCGACGAGTGTGTCTGGTCCTACGAATCGACTAGGACCGGATATCCGTCGGCAACAGTGCTTGGTACTGATATATAGTCGGGTAGATAAACAATAACTTCATATTTGTAATTAGCGGGTAGATTTTGTCTTGCAATAAATATTGTACGGATAACACGTCTTTGATTTAGCAGTGGCGATCGAGGAATTAAATTGGTTTAAATTGTGCATATTTACACGACCTGGTGTGTCGAAGATGTCGGTGGGACAATTACGCGAGTTTGACATGAAAGACGGGAACTGGACAGTGTATTGTGAGCTTTAAACATGAAACTACCGTGAGACTCACTCATAGTGAAAATAAACGGATCACTCACGTCTCAAAACGAGTTTAACTCGACATGTTTCGGGCTAATCCGTAGCCCTCCCTCTCGGAGTCGCACGTTTGGCGGCCGCCGTGACGTGCGACTCCGAGAGGAAGGGCTACGGATTAGCCCGAAACATGTCGAGTTAAACTCGTTTTGAGACGTGAGTGATCCGTTTATTTTCACTATGTATTGTGAGCGTTTAGAAATGTATTTTCTAGCGAATAAGGTGGAAGAAACCGTTAAGTTGCCGACGTTAATCTCCTTGATGGGTGAAGAAGCGTATGAACTTTTATCGACTTTGGCAAGTCCTAAGAAGCCGTCGGATTTAACCTATATACTGGTATTACAAGATCATTTGCAACCTAAACCGTCCGTTCTCGCCGAACGTTACAAGTTCAGGCAGCGGCGGCAATTAGAAGGCGAATCAATAGCAGATTATGTGGCATTTTTAAAGAAGATGTCCAGGAAATGTGAATTTAAAATCTCTTTGGAAGAAAACATAAGGGATCAGTTTGTGTGTGGTATAAGAAGTGAAACTACGCGGCAGAGATTATTTGCAGAGGACGACGGGTTGACTTACAAAAAAGCAGTGAGAACTGCAACCACACTTGAAGCGGCGGAATTAAATGCTAGTGCGGTTCAGAGCAACTATAATGAGCCTTTAGTCGATATGAATAAAGTTCACATCACATTCAGATGTATGGCGTGTGGCGACACCCAACACAAAACGGAAAATTGCAAATTTAAAGATTTTGATTGTAGTTACTGCAAGAGAATCGGCCATTTGAGAAGGATGTGTCCGGAAAACGGGATAGCAAGACCAAGACGGTATGATGCAGTGGGGCGAGCCGGGAGTGAATCACGCGGGACGGGCGTGGGTAGCGGAGGCAGCGGCGCCTTCGCGGGGCACAGTGGGCGCGGCGGGCGCGGGCGCGGCGGCGCCCGGGCAGCGCGGAGCTGGCGCGGGCGCAGGGCTGTTTTCTCGTACTGGTTGCAGGAGCCTGACAGTGAAGGCGGAGCACCTGAACGATTGGAGGATACCGATACGGACGCCGACTTATAATTATAATATGTTTCGACCATGGTTGTGACCCGTTCACAGGATAACTGTGAGGAGCGGCAACTTGCGCCAAGCACCGACGAAAAAGCTGCCGCCGAACGACCCCCGTCGACGACCGCTGCTGTGACGGCTGCCACGACGACACCCGAGGACGTCTGGCAGCGTCAACTTGAGCGGATGGCCCACCGCGACGTCATTTCACCTGCGATGCTATCCCGCGGCGAGACAAGGATGGTAACATGCGAGCCGCCGCATGATACCGCCACCGGAGCGACGCGTCGCGACACCGTGTACTTCCCCCCGCTGACCCGCGCGGGGGGAGGGGAGTTGGGGCAGCAGGCCACGCCCCCACCTCATGCCGCATACTTCCTGTATGGATCTGCGCTAGGCAGAGTTGGACAGGGATAAATACATAGATATAATACTGTGAAGAAAGTGTACCTGGCTTTCACTGCGTCGCTTCTCGCAGGGCCCTGCTTGCTTCCACGGCGCTCTTCAGCTCGATCCACTTTTGGGTTGGTGTATGGGTGTGTGTATGTATGTTTTATCGTATATAAAGCCCGAAAACCGTACTTTTAATAATTATATTGCGCACAAGCACTCGGCGCGTACCGACCGAATTCCGAGAGCTTTAGAACTGTCACCTTGACAGGTCAGAAGAGTATTTCTGAAGGATACACTGAGAGGTGTATTTTCCTATTAAGGTTGAAAACCGAACATTCCCCCGCCCAAGCCATTTCCAATGGCTTAATCCCGAAACAATCCGAATAGAAGAAACCGAAGCCTAATCCACAGGCAGCCGAGAAAGCTTGGCAATCGCTCGTTGTAAGACCGTGCCTTGAGCCAACTTAACGTCAGCAACCCGAACCGTACCATCTTTGCCTGGGTACAACTGGACGATACGTCCACGACGCCAATGTAGAGGAGGGGCGTTTTCCTCCTTTAATAGAACCAAATCTCCCACTTTGGGAGGGGCAGCAGGGTCATTCCACTTGACTTTCTGCTGTAGAGTATGGAGATACTCCAAATGCCAACGATGCCAAAATCTTTGTGAAATTTGCTGTAACAGCTGGAACCGAGTTAACCGATGCAGTTTCTCCTCTTGGAGGGGGAATTCAGGAACGCCATTTAAAGGCTGACCGATTAGAAAATGACCCGTGGTAAGAACCTCTGGGTCGTTAGGATCCGAAGAAAGGGGACTTTGTGATTTTCGGTTTCCGCAATTTATGTGATTTCACAAGGAACGGCCCTGCAAAATCTGTGCCAACACCTTCAAAAGGTCTGGCTGCTACAACCCGATCGCGAGGCAAATTACCCATTAACGGTTGAGTGGTAGATCCCTTCAGTTTGTAACATGGTATGCAGTTAGTGGTGACCTTATTAACCGCTCGTCGAGCCGATAGTACCCAATATTTACGCTGCAAAATACCTAGCAACGTATTTGTACCGACATGTGCATTTTTTAAATGTAAATCCCGAATTAAAATTGTTACAAAGTGACCCGATTTAGGAAGCACTAACGGATGTCGCGAATCGTAAGGTAAGTCCGAATTTCGTAGTCTACCACCTACCCGAAGCAACCCCTTAGAGTCTAGGAAGGGGGTTAGGCGTTTCCAGTGGCCCTTAAGCCTTCGATTATTCCGCAGAGTATCTATTTCCTCGCCGAAATTCTGGTTTTGAATCAAAGCTACACAAACCAACAAAGATTCTTCCCTCTCTTCAGGTGTCAAATATTCCGATTTGATTTTGTTATCTTTATTCCGACAGTTATGAGAAAATCTCCGTAACTAACCGACGACACCGATTAATTTGTCGAGAGAACTATACCAATTTAAAACATCAAAATCCGAAACCGTTTGATCTTTACCGCTGGTTGCTACTAAGCAACGCAAACCAGGTAGCACAGCTGGCGCCTGTACTACCGAAACAGGCCAATGGGATTCAGGCCCCTGGAGCCATTTCGGACCCCACCATAAAGGATGGGAAACCAAGTCTGATGACTGACAACCTCGGGCGCAGAATTCTGTAACTGTGACACGCGATTCGCTTCAAATACCTGTAGAGTATGAGGTGGCGATTTAAGCCACGAGTGGACAATGGAGCTGTCCGTCCATCCGTAAACCTCCGAGACATCCATGGTTCTTTGCAAACAAAGACAAACATGATGCAGGAGCTTAGCTAAGAGCACGGCTCCACACAATTCCAACTTTGGAATGGTGAGCCGAGATCTGATGGGAGCCGTGATCAGGTGAACCGAAGAAGAACCGTCCTCAGTGATGGTACGTAAGTAGACCACTGCTGCGTATCCTAATTCCGACGCGTCACAAAATCCGTGAACCGAAACTTGGCACGTTGACTTGGGAAACATACATCGCGGAACAGCGATCCGATTGAGATTACATAAATCCATTTTAAACCGAATCCAGTCTCTCGCTAGACTCCCAGCGATTTCCTCGTCCCACGTTAACTGTACCTACAGCATGATGAGGAATGACGTAAAAATTCTGACCCGATAGAAAGTCAAACTTTGAAAGCGACATATGACCGAGATTTAAATATTCCCGCATAAAGTTGACGTACTTTTCGCGTAAGGCAGGCTTCGCCTTAAGTCTACGTTCTAACGCCAGGAACCGTTTCTCCGCAATGGCGCGGGAATCCCCTAAACCCAGTCGCGATGATATAAATGGCAATTTAGTCATAAACCGTCCGTCATTCAACCGTACTGTATTATTTTTATAATGAAGCTCACACTCCTGGTCTAATGGATTAGACTGGCACGCTTGGGGTGGCTCTTCCACCTTCCAAAACTTCTCTAAGGTATCCGAAATTGACGCACCAAAAAACTCCGAATCATCTATTAGAGTTGAGGCAGCCGGCAGCACTAGCACCGGACCTAACAACACGTAACCGAAAACCGAATTATAAGCCGTCAGCCCGTCAGGCTGTAATACTATTTTATCTCCTCCTACTAGAGCGCCGAAAACATCCGAACCTAGTAATAAATCGATAGGTGCCGGTAAACCGAAATGTGGATCTGCCAGAGTTAAACCAAATATAACGCCCTTGTGTTGGTAGTGGTAGCGCTGAGCTTAAAATGGTCGCGTTCACAATTTAGACACGGTCCGGTCGTACGTGCAGCGAGCAAATGACGGCCTCACGGTCCCACCGGAAGACCAGCGCTGGCTCTCGAGCCAGCATATGCTGAGGTGGGTCCGTTTCGTGATAGTTGTAGTTGCCTTACATATTGTTATCTCATATGCCTGTTGTAACTGTCACGAATAAAAGTTTTTTCTTTCTTTCTTTCTTTAAACCCTCTGTAAGCCGAAGAACCGAATTATTTAAAGTAAGTGCAGGCATGTGACCGATAATATTTTTCATACTAACCACTGGCGTGGTAACCATAGGAAACCGCTTAGTAACCGGAGAGAAGGTCAACGAACCCTTCCCACAAATACCGATAGCCTTTGTATTACCAATACCCCGAATATGGTTGTCTGATGGCTCTAGCCGTAATCCTAGCCTGCGAGCTAAATCCGAAGTTATTAAAGACCCCTGCGAACCTACATCCAGTAACGCCCGAACTTCAATACCTTTACCTAAATCTGAATTAAAATAAACTTTTGCTAAAGCCGTGGGCAGTAACACTGTTACTGGAAGTAACCCCAGGGCAGTATGACCGAGAGAGAGACTGAAGCTTATTGAGTAGTATGCTGCTGGTCATGATGACGAGCAGTATCCTCCGCGCCCTGACGACGGCGGTCACGTCCATCCCGAATACGTCCCTCACCCTGGTCATACCCCCTCTGCTATTGGACATCATGCGGAGACCGAGGTTGAGTGGGTGACGGACTCACTCTTCGTCCTGGCCGAGAAGGCGAGCCACGGTGTGCCTGTGAGGTAACCGAACCGATATGACCCCCGCTCGTGCGGGACGGTGACTGCTCAACTAACCGCCGCTGGTCAGACTGTCCCTGATGTGCACCCGACCGACTAAAGCACATGAGGGGGTGATGCTTCCTACTTCCACATGACGCACAATTGGGAACCCGATTACAATATTTGTAACCATGTTGTCCGAGGCAGAAGAAGCAATACCTATTCTTCTCTATATAATCCTTCCGAGCATATGGGGACTTTGCTTTGAATTCCGAACAGTTCGGAAGACTTTGGTGGTCACGATCCCCACAAAAGCCGCAGGGCTGGATGAGTGATAAGGCTGCCAATTGTGGTGACCTTCGACGTGGCCGAGATGGTCCGGCCACAGGCTCCGGAACGCGGTGCACCTGGTCTGTCCCAACACTCTCCAGCAACCGACATTCTGCCTCCAGAAACTCTTGTAATTCCGAAAAGGTCGGAATGGTCTCTGCCTCACTATCACACTTCTTCTCGAACCGAGTCTTTAAGTTAATGGGCAGTTTTGCCAAGCAGATGTGGAGAAGCAGGAAGGACCACTCCTTAATAGGAAATCCGAGACGCTCCAACGAATTGACGGCCATGATGACCGGATTAAGGAACTGTGCCCTTAGACCGAGGAGCTTAGGAGAAACAGATGGCAGGCCAAGGATCTGGTCCACGTGCACGTCTGCAAGCCGACGGGTATTTTGATATCTTTTTATCAAAAGTTCTCTCCCAATCTGGTACCCCTCATCCGAGATCCGTATATGCTGGACCAAACCTCTAGCCTCACCGGAGAGACAAGACATTAAATAGGCCAACTTTTGAGCCCCCGAGAGGTCAGACCGAGTATCAACCAGACTGACGAAGAGGTTGATGAAGCCCACCCACTCATCCATCGCTCCAGCGAAGGATGGTAGCTGTAAAGTGGGCAACCACGACAGCAATCCATCAGACTCCGACTGACCTGCATCCGACCTGCAGTCCGAACGGTCCATATCATCTTTAGACTGGAGGTTTGCTTCCATCAACCTATCAAATGCCTCCAGACCGCGCGCGTATTCCAGTCGACACGAGGAAAGAATTTCTGCTTGGGCCGGCACGTCTGAATCCGCAAGTTCTATAATATGCTGAAAGGCCTCCTCAAATTTCAAAAATTCGGTATTAACCGTTAATAAACGCATTTTAAGGCGACCCGCGTGCTCCGAACGGGAAATAAGATCTGCACTATCAAGCAACCATTGTAGTTTAACCTTAAATACACCGAAATTTTGTTTAAAAGACATTGTTATGTTTATCAATTTCACTCACTGAAAGTAAGTAATTAAATCCGAACAAACCGATTAACTAAAAACACCGAATATTATGCGTATTGCGCAAGCCGAAATTCACTTAGTCACTTTTCTATTATTTCACTAATTCACTTAAATAAACGAAGACGAATGAAATAAATAACCGAAGAGCACAACAAAATAATACTGACAATGAGAGTTGTCAAACGTCAAACGTCAAAGTGGACACAAGCATAGATTAAGTTAGAACCGAACTATGGCAGCGTTTATTGCTGTGAACCCGAACACACCCTAGTTACCAACCGTCTAATAAAAATATAACCCGAAACGGAACTTGAAGGTAGATATTGAAACCTTTGTTCAGAGATGAAATTTGGTCAATCTGACCGAAATAACCAAATTAATGCCAAAATAAACCCGAAACAACCGCGCTCTGCTACCAAAAATGTATGGATCTGCGCTAGGCAGAGTTGGACGGGCATAAATACTTAGATATAAAAATGGGGGAAAAAGTATACCTCGCTTTCACTGCGCCGCTTCTGGCAGGGCCCTGCTCGCTTCCACGACGCTCTTCAGCTTGATCACTTTGAGTTGGTGGTGTAGGGTGTGTGTGTGTATGTTTTTTATATATATTAGCCCGAAAACCGCACTTGGGATAATTTAAGAGGCGCACAATCACTAAGCGCGAGCCCACCGAAACTCCATAGGTTTGAACTGTCACCTTGACACACTGAGTTAAATAATCTAGAGTGACAAACTTCATACTACCGCCTCAACAAAACGCGTGCCAGTTTTGAAATTTGACAACGTAGCTTTGAAATCAACAAAATAATAAATGAGACATATGTTTGTCTCTCTTCCACTAGTATGCTCGCATTGCGCCGTTTATGAATGTGATAAAGATGACGATATTTAAGGCTTGGTGTTGCTTACCTTACGCAAATTTCCCCCTAAATAATAAATTACACGAAGAAATTTTTTATTAGTTCATAATGTTAACTGGGTGGACAAAACCATAATTAATTGGGTTTCAAATACTACTACTACTACTACTACTACTGCACCTACTAGCAGCTAAGTATTTTTGTCTCGGACGTTTTAATTTTTTTTGTTTTTATTTTTTTCTGGGTACAATTTATTTTAATCATTTATTTATTATACCTATACTCAAACCCGAGGTAGCCTAGTGGTTCGACCTATGGCGTTTCAACCAGAGGTTCGTTGGTTTCGAATCCAAGCTCGCACTTTCGAGTTCGCTTCACGTTCACTTATGCATGAGTGAACGTAACCACCATCTGTTGTTGTTTTTTTTTTATGTTGCTCAAGAAAATGTTTCGAGCAAATTTTTGTTGATTTTGTAGGTAGCCAGTCGGTTTCCTGTCTTAGTAATCTGACTTTTTCTATCCAGATCCGACGGCGCACTTCATCTTTCGGAACCCTACAAAGTAAACATGCAACATAAATTTAATAGCACAGGTTAAATAGAGATTCCATACAATATGCGAAATTCCCCCTAAAGGTTGGGAAAACCAAACTATGATTATACTGGCCACACTGAACTTACAGTTCGATATTAGATATTTTTATTAGTTTTTGGTCACATACAGAATAATATGAGTAACTGAAAACTGAACTTACGCATGAAAAGTAATGCCACTTGCTTTATTGTGTGTGTTGATAGCGGAATCGTGTATTTCCCCATTTTTCGCCCGGTATGTAACGGTCGGTGTTACAACGACGACTGATTAGCTGTCAGTTGAGTTCGAGACTGCAGTCTACATCTGAGGTTCCTCATGTTTGCGATCTGTCTACAAATCTAGTTTGTATTACATCAATGCCTTGACAGGTCAGAAGAGTATTTCTGAAGGATACACTGAGAGGTGTATTTTCCTATCAAGGTTGAAAACCGAACACTCGTAATAATCGTTTCAATAGGCATTCGATTTGGTGTGGGTGCAAAATTCAGGCCCCGTGCCAATGCACACATCGCCATTTCACTCACACTATGTGATGAAAAATTTATCACGTTGTCCGTACCCACAATTACAGCGATCTCGTTTTCTGCGGGTAGTTTTCCCTTAAACAACGCCGAAAATTTCCTCACGTGCCTATTTTTAGTCTCACTTAAAATGTGTTCCGACCTACTAAACGACATCGCATCCAAAACCCTCCATAAATCTGCATCCAAATGATTGGCCAGCTCCAAATGTATTGTGTACAAGTCCCTGTTGACAAAAGCGATCTTTCGACGGTAGTCGGAAATAACCTTCGCTAAAAACTTGCCGTTAGCCACACGAAAAAACGACTCATAATCCCGAATGCACTTAACCGGTTTACTGGCAAAATAAAATCAGAGTGTTCGCGGGGCTTAGAAATAAACGTTTGCCTTCGGTATCACACCGTTGTCGCGACACTTCACTACGTAAGTTAAACCACATTCGAGTCTTTTACGTTTATTTCTAAGCCCCGCGAACACTCTGATTTTATTTTGCCAGATTTCTCCGTAGAGATTTGCCACTTTAAACATGAAACTACCGTGAGATTCACTCATAGTGAAAATAAACGGATCACTCTCTTTTGCAGCCGCCGTGACGTGCGACTCCGAGAGGAAGGGCTACGGATTAGCCCGAAACATGTCGAGTTAAACTCGTTTTGAGACGTGAGTAATCCGTTTATTTTCACTATGAGTGAGTCTCACGGTAGTTTCATGTTTAAAAAAAAAATGTTATTTAAAAGCATTTATTAAAAAAATCAATAGATTTTTATATAAGTAACAATACCCTATTCAATTTAAAAACAAAATTACAACGTAAAAACCTTTAACTGCGATTTACTCGAAATAATGTTTTTGTGACATACCCCCTTCATCCACTCCTGTCTTCAATTACAATATTAGAGCAATCCACGGAAAAGCCTACCGTGTCCCGTACGAACGAACGCGAGTTTGTTTGAGATTGATAGGTCTTCGAGTTTCTTTTTTTGTGACAAAAACTTCAAAAATGCTCATAAAGCTTAGTATGAACTTAAATTGAAGAAAAAAACTTGAATAAAAAAAAATAACTATTGTACGGGATATCTCTGGAATGCACATAATTAATTAGTAGATAGTGCAGCGTTATAGAGCTGCATGAATACTTTAAAATTAAAACTTTTTGGCTATTCACTGTTATTTTTAACTGGCTGTTTTTCCTGGCCGCATACATATTTTCATGCATAGGAGAAATTTTATTCAAATTTAAATTTTGGGTTTGGGGTTTGTCAGAGTTGTTTGTTTTGATTTGGATGACAGAATTACTTCAGACATAAGAGGAGTCGGACGCAAGTCAGTTACCAATTCTTTCTCAAGAAAAATAGTTTTCCCGTTTATAAGTCTGTGACTAAGTCGTTCACAAGAAGGAAAGGCTTTAAGGAGCTTTTTACATACTGTCCGTTCGCTGCTCGCCTATTTGTTGAAGCAGATTGTGTTTAGAAGGCCGATTTTTCATCGGGTAAGTGTCATCTTCATTGGTTATTAGAGCAGGTTGTTCGGCTAGGTTTTGGTGTTGAAAATGGGCTAATTTTAAAATTTCTTTCCAGCCCGACCGTCACCCCGGTAGTTAAACCTCAGTGCATCCGCGAGAGGAATAGCGGATCTGCAGGCTATCTCATTAAGCGTACCTACGAGTTACGTTTTCAAAGGAGTTCAATATATCAGAGAATCAATGCTCATAAGTATACCTTGGATTTGTTTCGTCGCCAACGAAGAAGATACTTCATCAGTTAATTTACGAACCTAAATACCTTCACATATTTGTTTTCAAGACCTTAATTTTTCCGATAGTATAGATTTATACCTTTTACTCCTTGGCACACTAACTTACTAATTGATACTTTAATGCAACCCTTCTCAACTTACGCTCTTTCTACTGGCCTTTACTCTGATTCTTGAATCAGCATGCGCATGAGGATTTGGGGACTACGAGTTAGGTTGTAGAGTAACTTCGTATTCTTCTGCGTTGCAAAAGGTACAATTGGTATCGAGACGTGCCAACGCCATCTTCAAAATTCTAATTGGGACTTACCATAAGTGCCCGTACGCTATTTTCGATAAATACGTTCCATTTCGGTCCTTTTTTTTTTTTTGGAATAATTCTTTCATTCGATGTTATAACCACAAAATTACATAGTATTTTATCTTAGGGATAAACCATCGCCTCGCGCGAGGCATATGTATATTATCGGCGGTATATACATGGGATTTCTTATATAGTTTTATATTCATAACCTATGTTTGACTCGAAGTGCAACCCTGATAAAATAAATGTGTTTTACTACAAGTTTTATAATGTTTTATTTATGTTAGCACATTAAGGCGTTTGCACGCACCTTAAGTGCATTCAGACGGCTTTTTATGCTGCAATAGGTAGGTACTTAAATTGTCAAGAAAAAACCGGCCAAGCGCGAGTCGGACTCGCGCACTGAGGGTTCCGTACAAATTTATATGTATCTATGAACATCCAGTCTTAGCAGACACCTGCTCGTAAGCAAAATGTGCGCAGTGTGGGATCATTGTAGATTGGTCACTGATATAGACAGACAGACAAAAAATTTATGCTTTTCGCAATTTTTCCTTTATCTGTGCTATAAGCTATAAGACCTTGCTTCTTACCAAATTTCAAGATTCTGAGTTCACGGGAAGTGCCCTGTAGGTTTTGATTCCCTTGCGAGTAGTTGCGAGTTTGAAAATATGCAGCTTAAATTGCTGTTTCTTTTGATTGCGTTGACATAGAAATTTGATTTTATTACAGCTTAAAGGTTTTATAGACCTGAGTATTTGATATGAATTTCAATTTAATACCTCTACGCGTTCATGAGGAAAGGGGTAGTAACTTTATAATTATTAAAAATATTTTTATTATAATAATATGATGTAACTAAAAATTTACAGTTTTCGCATTTTTTCCTTTATTTGTGCTATGAGACGTTGCTTCGTACCAAATTTCAAGATTCTGAGTTCACGGGAAGTACCCTGTAGGTTTTGATTCCCTTGCGAGTAGTTGCGAGTTTGAAAAAATGCGGCTTAAATTGCTGTTTCTTTTGATTGCGTTGACATAGAAGTTTGATTTTGTTACAGCTTAAAGATATTATAGTATTTGATATGAATTTCAATTTAATACCTCCACGCGTTCATGGGGAAAGAGGTAGTAACTTCAAAATTATTAAAAATATTTTTATTATATGATGTAACTAAAAAATTACGGTTTTCGCCATTTTTCCTTTATTCGTGCTATGAGACGTTGCTTCGTACCAAATTTCAAGATTCTGAGTTCACGAGAAGTACCCTGTAGGTTTTGATTCCCTTGCGAGTTTCGCAAATATGTGGAAATTTGCGGCATAAACGGCTGTATCTTTTGATTGCGTTGGATTAGAAGCTTGATTTTTTTAAAGCTCCAAGGGACAGTAGACCTGAGTATTTGAAATAAATTTCAGCTTGATACCTCCACGCGTTCCTGAGAAAAAGGGTCTTGACAGACGGACGAACGGACGGACGGACAACAAAGTGATCCTATTTTATATTATCCTATTTGATATTATGTCGGTCAACAGAAAAAATACATGGAGATGTCACGTATGTCGTAATAAAATTCAAAATATTCAAAATATTATTGTATGAGATTGACTCCCCGTATCTTCTAAGTAAATTAGGTTTGAGAGTACCTCGCCTGAATTCAAGAAATTCTAACTGTATGCTTTATGAACCCTTTACCCATCGTAAGTATGCTGCGAACTCTTTTATTAAACGAGTTTGTAGAATGCACAACAGCAAATTCTCTGAAATTGATATTTTTAGCATGTCTCTAAGCAAATATAAGTCTTTCATTAGTAATAAGTAAGTAATTTGATTGCCATTTTTGTATTTGTTTGCTGAGAATGGGTTAGGTGCACATTCTCGTTTTTCTTTTTCTTAGTCGTAGTTTTTTGCATGCATGTATGTTGCTTTTACACCCGTTAGATACCTATATTATCATTATTAAGAGTTAATAACCTGTGGCAACTTTGTTGGTTAATTTTTTAATGTAACTGTTTGTAGTATAAGTTTTATTGTACCGTTTGTGCCCAAAAACATAAATAAATAAATAAATAAATAAATAAATAAAAGTCCAAATCCTTCAAGTAAACAGTTAAAAAATACTGCTAGCACTAGCCGTTTACACCCAACGTTAAGCACTGATCATAGTAATGTAACAATACGGAAAATCAAACCTGTTCGCCAGAGTCCTTCGCCAGTAGCGTCTCCAGCCCTGGCAATGTCTTCAAACTCTGAATCTGATTTGGATTCTGAAGAACACGATAATACTATGCGCAGCCTGCCGAACTTTTCAACAATTGATGATGATCAAATTTTGGAACTAAAATCTCAAGTGGCAAGATTAACTGTAGAGCTCGCCAGTGCACACGAAGAAATTGACCGTTTAAATTGTATTGTTTTGGATATCACGAAAAGTGTAGAAGAGAAACAGAATAAAATAGATCTGTACGAAAAGATTTTGGGTGAAAATGGAAACTTATTTAAAGCCACACCTAAACGAACGTCAAAGGAAAAAAACATGTACCAATTCACGACCGACACCCTCTTCAGCTGCACATCTCAAGAAAGTTTGACCAGTCTTGCTATCGATAATGCTGACTTCCAACAACCAGAATCAGTCTATCATGAACCAGAACTACTACGTCCGTTGCTTAGCTCCTCTGCAAAGCGCGAAGATCCATTCAACATTTCTTTCAAGAAAAACAACAAAGAGAATGAATCGTTGTTCGAAAATCGAAATGACAATGACTTAAATGATAAAAGTTTACCTAACATTACGGCAATTCCATATACTGGCAAACAAATTGTCAAACGTGAAGTCATGATATTTTCAGATGATAGCGTCTTTTTAATAAGATACTTACAAAACCATCTCGGACACACTCATATCGTTACTGCCATTGTTAAACCAGGAGCAACTACTGATAGTTTATTAGAATCCTGTGTAACTCTCTGTAAAGACTTCAGTAAATATGATTATGTCATTATTTTAAGTGGTCAATACGATAAAAGTGTTATGAAATTACAGGCGTCGCTGTATAATTACTTGCAGCGATTATCACACACAAATGTTCTACTTAGTGATGTTTATTTAAACAAATATGTTAATGTTCCTAAAATAAGCGAAATGTTTAAGTTATTGTGTTTTGAATTTAAGCAATGGTCATCTTTTATAGGTCCATATGACCGACCTTTCTGTTCTTACAAGGCTCGTAAGTTGAGACTAAGTGTAGCATTGTTAAATCGCATACTAAGTTTGAATTATAAGTATGATTACTATACGTTTAAGAATGATAAAATTGGGCTCGCGTCAATATGTAACGAGTCTAATGAGGCTTCCGGTCCTAATAAAATAGACAGTGTTCACGAAGAAGGTGCCTTTTTTCGACCCCAATAAAAGCATTTTTTCAGTTTTCCATCAAAACGTTCAAGGCCTAAAGTCAAAAGTTAGTGAATTAGAAATCTTGAAGGACTCTTTGGGCATAGATGTTATATGCTGCTCTGAAACTTTTTTAAAAAATGATCAGGTGTCCAGTCTACAAATTGATGATTTCATGATGGGCGCACACTTTTGTAGGAAAAAAATGTCTAGAGGAAGTGTCTGCATTTATGTCAAAAAAACCTTAAATTTTATTAACCTAGATTGGGTTTCTGCTCTCTCTAGGGAATTGCATTTTGAAACATGTGGCATCTTAATACCAGACCTGAACTGCATTGTAGTATGTATATATAGAAGTCCTGATGGTGATATTTCTTTTTTCCTTAAAAATCTAGAAGTTTTGCTAGATAAATTAACACTTCGTTCCCGTAATTTTAAGCGTAAAATAATTCTGGCAGGTGACTTTAATATTAACCTACTGAGCAATGATTCGGTTAAACATTCTTTCATTTCTTGTTTATGCAAATACAATGTAAAAACCACAGTTTCTGAACCGACAAGAATTACAAATACATCGCAAACATGTATTGACAATATAATATCAAATATTCGACAAGGTTCAACCAAAGTTCTAAGTTTAGGCATATCGGATCACACTGGTCAATTATTTACTTTTCCTACATCACTCGGCTTTAAAGAGAAGTTTTGGTTTGTTCATTCTAGGAAAATTGATAAATATTTAGAAATTTTTATTAATTATATTTCACAGATTAGTTTTTCAGATGTTTATGATAAACAAGACCCTAATAGTGCATATGAAGCATTTATAGATATATATTCGTTAATCTTTAATTTAACAATACCGCAAGAGACAGTTCGGAAAACGTATAAGAAAAACCCCAACTGGAAAACGAAAGGCATCATAAAAGCAAGCAAAATTAAACGCAAAATGCACTTGTTAATTCAAAGAAATAAAAACGTCTTGCTTTCATCGAAATACAAGATGTACTGCAAACTATACAAGAAAGTTATACGGTGTTCAAAAGTAATTTCAAACGATAAGTTTATTCGTAACAGTACAAATAAATCTAAAGCTACATGGTCAATGATTAAGCAACATACTTCTTCCGAAAATCCTTTAAAAACAACTATTAAAGAGATAACATGTAACGGTATCAATATATCTAATCCGTCAACAATAGCTGAAACCTTTAATAATTATTTCCTTCACTGACTGACATGACTATATTATTCCTGTTCAAGTAATCAAAACCAGCATTGATATTATTTCGGATCCTCTGATTTATATTATTAACCTCATGCTTGAAACGGGAATATTTCCTAATGATTTAAAAAAAGGATTAATCAAGCCGTTGCACAAAAAAGGTGCAAGAAATCAAACTTGTAACTACAGGCCTATAGCATTGCTTCCAACATTTTCAAAAATTTTTGTTAAAAAGTTATATATAGCAGGTTACTGGGATTTTTAGAAGCTAATAAAATACTTAGTCCGAATCAGTTCGGATTCCAAAAAGGTAAATCTACCTCATTGGCAATATTTAAGATTTTTATGCGTATTTGGGATGAGATTAATAACAAGAGACCATGTTTTGCTCTATTATTAGATTTATCTAAGGCGTTCGACTGCGTAGTACACGAGACTGTCCTGTATCAGTTAGAAAATATAGGCATACGAGGTAATGCCCTTAAACTCTTCAAGACCTATTTATGTAAATAAATAAATAAATAAATAAATATTAGGGGACAATCTTACACAAATCGACCTAGTCCCAAACTAAGCAAAGCTTGTACTATGGGTACTAGACGACGATAAACATACTTATATAGATAAATAAATACTTAAATACATAGAAAACATCCATAACTCAGGAACAAATATTCGTGCTCATCACACAAATAAATGCCCTTACCGGGATTTGAACCTCTCGCTTCGTAGGCAGGGTCACTACCAACTAGGCTAAAGTGGTCGTTAATGTGATAGGAAACAGGCGACAGTAATTGAATATTATAATAATTTAACTAAATCAATAGAGCAGAAGCGATCAGATTTTAAGACAGTTACTGTAGGGGTTCCGCAAGGAAGTGTGCTAGGCCCACTTATTTTTCTAATTTACATTAATGAACTACCTAAAGTTGTTAATGAATTATGCGTTCTCTTTGCTGATGATGCTACACTTTTGTTCTCTGGTTCACAATCAAGTAAAGAGCTACAAGATAATATTAATAACACACTGAGTGTTGTCGTTAAGTGGCTGAAAACTTTAAATCTAAATGTTAACCTGAACAAAACTAAACTGATGCAGTTTAGTAATTACAGAACTGAACCTATGACTCTTGATGTATCAGAAGGGGCGGTAAATATTGAAAAGGTTGACAGCGGTAACTTCTTAGGAATCACAATAGATACACATCTAAGTTGGAAATCTCACATTGCTGATTTAAACAAAAAAATTGCAAAAGCCTGTTACGCCTTATCGATACTTTCAGAGACCTGTTCTGATAATATCATTAAGAGCGCTTACTATGGAAATGTTTTTTCACTGCTCACATACGGCATTATCTATTGGGGTGACTCTGTTGACTTAATAACTACATTCAGATTGCAAAAAAGATGTCTACGCACCATGTACCACTTGCACTACAGACACTCACTCAGAAATGTATTTAAGGAAAAGAATTTCTTGACGCTCACTGAAATTTACATACTTGAGTTGTGTCTCTTCGTGAAGCGCAATGAAGAGTATTTCACAAAAATGTCTTCACTTCATCACAATCTGCGTACTCAGTACCCTATTATAGTATAAATCTTCACAAGTGAATATTTCGCTTCGAGCCATTACATTAAATTTGAACCTTAAGGGCCTACGCTAGCTGACGCGGACGCCCGCCGCGTGCGCCCGCTCGCGGCGCGGGTCAAAAATGTACTGAAAATCCGTCGCACGCGCCCGCGCCACTTAGCGCTGTTAATACAATTTCTTATTAGACGCGCGCACGACGGGCGTCCGTTCCGGGTAATCCGCGTCAGCTAGCGTAGGCCCTTACACTATGACGATACCGTTTGTTTTGAAAGATTCACCTAGGAAGATTTATAGTATACTGAGACTTCGCAGTCCGTCCGTCCGTCTCTCTGTCTGTCTGTCACCAAGCTGTACCTCATGAACTGTGATAGTTAGACAATGAAATTTTCACAGATGAGGTAATATCGGTTGCCGCTATAACAACAAATACTATGAAACAGAATAAAATAAATATTTAAGGGGGCTCCCATACAACAAACGTGATTATTTTTGCCGTTTTCACAGATATTGGCACGGAAATCTTCGTGCGCGAGTCCGACTCGCACTTGGACGGTTTTTTTTACATATTTTTATTTTGTAAAATGTTTCATTTTCATTGACATTCTCACTTTATGGTAATTTAGTATTTTTAATTGACATTTTGTTGAATTGATATTAGGTACTTTACCCCACCTAAGTCATTGTTTTTTTTTTCGGTAATTCATGCACCCACCCGATACTTAACAAAAGCCAAACAAATGTAACATCGTAACATGAACAACGTTAATTTCAAGAAGTCAAGTAACTCGGGTTTCTATATGAATTACAAGTATCTCATTGCAAGATACTCGTTTTTAAGTTAGAATTAAGGTACATACTTGACTTTAGCGTAGAATACCCCGTTCACAAAAGATACTTGGATTTTAAAAAGTTCTGATATTTTGAAAAGTATACATTATTTTAAAAAAAATACAAGACTGAAGGATGTATTTTTAGAAGCCGAATCGAAATGTATAAAAAAATAATTTTGCCCATATTTTGATATGCTTGATTTCTGCTTTTGGCAGCCGATTTGTTGTCGCGGAGGAGCAAATTAATTGTGTATAATTCTTGAAAATTTTCTTATTTCATACTTTTTACCCGACTGCGAAGAAGGAAGGGTTATGTGTTTGACCCGTATGTATGTATGTATGTATGTATGTATGTACGTATGTATGTATGTATGTCCATTCCTATGTCCTCTCGTAACTACACAACGGCTGAACCGATTTTGATAAATGATACGTCATTGGATTCGTCTTGATAACGCGAGTAACACTGTATACATGAAATTCTTGAAAAATCAAAATGGCGGATTTTTCGCGTCAAATTGTGAGTCTTCAAAAAAATTTTTTTATTCTAATCTATCGAGTAGGGTATCAAAATAAATGGATTTTAAAAGAGATTACAAAAATATATACAAGTCAAGTGTTAAACTCGTCGCACGATCGGTGACATTTTTGGGTAATTTTTTCTAAGTACCCTATGTTAAAAGGTAATCGAAACTAGAAACAAAAATTTGCAAATTTTGACAGCTAGTTTAGGCATACGGTGTGTACCTAGGTCGCTCGACGGGTTAAATTCAATTTGGAGTAAATTGGCTATTAATGCATTAAAACGATGACGTACCTACTTACTAAGATATGTTTGAGCAATAATTTTCTCTATGAATCCCATGTGGAAAATTAAGTACCTAACCTACATATTTCAAAATTAGTTTTGAACTTTAACTAAATGACAACGGATTCCTAATGTATAGATAATTTTATTGTTATAATATACAGCTACAGTCAATTTTACATAAAAGAAATTCAGTCAAAGAAACCCACGCTCCTAGTCATTTCTGGCACAAAGGTGCCCATTACACTTGCGGCATTTCCGCGCTGGATCGCCAAGGAAAGCCTTTGCCTCAGAAACGATTCGGAGCGGGGATCTTCACCCCTCTGCCTAAGTCGACGGCCTATGTCCTGCACAAATCGTCTCGCGTCCTGCCCCCAGCAACCCGCCGTTTCTACCGCCAATGGGACAAAATGGTACCCCTGCCCCAAAGGGGCATACTTCTGCCGCTTCATTGCCGCCTGAAATTCGGCCGCAGCTCCAGCCGAGCGAGCAGTGCGGCCGACGTGGGAAGCGGCGAAGGTGCTGACACACGTAGCGTCCCACACCAAACACCGCCTCCTTTCCCACGGCACTAAGGTCAGTCCGTCGGGCCGTTTCCCGTCAGTGCGACTGAGGCCCGGCGGCTCAAGCACGGATGGAACGCCCGCTGACCTGAGAGCTCGCTGAACAATATCATTCAGGGCATGGTGTCGCGGGTGCCTACCGGTACATCGGCGACAACTCAGCGCATGGTGGCCGTCCGCCCCCACCATGGTACCACAAATGCAAACATGAGGCTGACACACCTCGCAGCCCAGGCGGAGAGCAACAGCCACGCGCACCGAGTCACCGTCGAGCAAAGTGCCCAGTTGCGGTGAAGGCAACGCATGCAACCATGCTCCTGATTCCGGCCGAGATACCGCCAGAAGCCTTGCACGGTCCACCCCCGAAGCAATCCCAATCAGACGATCAATAGTGGCCTTACACCCAACGTCATCCCACGCGCGCTGGACATTGGGGCTCTCCGGCACTACCGCCCCCGGATTGAGAGCCGACCACGCCGCCAAGGCATCGGCCACGTACGGTACGCTTACCCTGTCACCATTCAACAATAGAATATTAGTTACCAGGTCCGCTACCCCGTGCGCCGATGCCAAGAAAGCCGGTATGCTAACGTCCCGCAGGCGTCGCACCCCAATACCCCCGTGCCGGATTGGCAGTGTTGCCTGTGTCCACTGGGACTCGTCCAGAGAGACATTAACGATTGACTCCATTGTGGTCTTTATAAAGGCGTCAAAAGCGTCTATATATTCGGGATACAACCACGCCGGAGCCGTCCGCAAAAGGTAGGAAAGTTTCGGAACAGCAAAACACTTCTGCATTAAAACCAGAGCTACGTGTGGATTAATATTTTTGAGACGTTCGCTGGCAGGTTGGAGGAGATCCCGCCGAGTATGAAGAGCCTCGGGAACTGCAGATGTAAAAATAGGTGCACCAAGCAAGGAAAAGGAGTCTGCGCCAAGTTCCTCGAGCCCCGGAAGCAACGTCGAGAAAAAAGGGAAGCAAGAACTCGCCTCCGGGCCACAAGGGAAGAACTCGCACTTGGCCGTGTTCACCTCCAGCCCCAAATCCTTCAGACGCGGCAGCAAGACGAGCAAATCCCGCTCCACCTCCTCTGGACTACCTCCAATGGTACCATCATCGAGGTACCATATGTTAAGAGGAGATTGTGGCTCAGTAATTGCTTTCTGGATAGCGAGGCTGAAGACGAGCGGTCCAAGAGGATCTCCTTGCTGAGCACCTACTTGGGAAAGAATAAGCTCAGAACCATGGAATAGATTAGAAGGCTTGTGGTACACTTGATGAAGGAAAGGATAAAGTGTAGGAATATTCTCCATTACTTCGTTGAGCAGGATGTCTCTCTCCAACGTATTAAACGCATTTTTCACGTCCAGTTTTATTATAATACTGCGCGCATTCTCTGGCTCCAATGCAAAAGTGCGCACAGCATGTATCGCAGCCTCGCACCCTAAACGCGATCCAAACCCCAACTGATGTGGCTGAAGGTAGGAAGTCACACGTTCCCTCACGGCACGACACCCAAGTTTGGCCACGAGCCGGCGAAAAACGCTTCCCACAGCGATATATGGGTCTCACCCCACCCTCCTTCTTCTTCAGGGCGCAAAGAGTAGCTCCACGCAAATAGGGACATACCTGGGGATTCAATTTTCCGTTTAACAAGAAGTTGCACAGTTTGGTTAGTGCCTCCAACAGACGCACCCCACTATCTCCCGCCGTGCCAGACGTCAACTCCTTCAAAATGGCTGGTCGAATGCCATCCAGACCCGCAGCGGAGCCGCAGTGAAAAGAGCTGATTGCTAGGGCCACTTCCTACACACTAACCGATAAGGCTGGGATGTCATGATCCGGTTCCGGCGGGAAACAAAGAGGACGGAATGGAGACGGGTGCTTTGATTGCAATGCCGCTAAAGTCTCCGGACCCAATGGGGCGATTGAATCCTCACTCATAATTAACCGGACCGCTCCCCTCAAGTCGCCCTTGTGGACTTTGGCCTCGATCGTCTTCGTAATTGAATGTGATCGGGAGGCCGCCGTACAACCATCGGACGATACCTGAGAGAAAGCATTTATATTGGCCTTTACTTTAGAAGTTAGAGTTCCCGCACTGGAGTCCTCCGGAGTTTTTAAGGCTCTGTACGAAAAGGCCAGCAGTGAGCACCACTCATTTACCCCATTGGTAGCAATGCAACTATTAATGATACTACCTAATTTACTCGCTGCCAAACACCTAGCAGCTTTCGGAATAAGCCGAAGAACGCGCACCGACCCCTTAAATGTGACAAGATCCTCCAGAGTACACGTATTCGACTGTGAGCTCTGTACCGATTGCACAGTAACGATATCATCAGGCCCAGCGACGGCGGCACGGACGGGTTGTGACAGAGACCGGGGGACCTCTTTATGCATACGCGAAATATGCACCTTTAGACCGCGCGATGAAAACACACGCGACGAGCCAAGGCAGTAAGGGCACGTCGACCCAGACGTAGATGGGGTACTCATACTTAAATAATAGATATTTAACTAGATTTTCAAAAAGAAAATAAATTAAAAAAAAAAAACTAAAATAAAAATGTTTCAATTAATCACAAGTTCTAGACTCAAGAGTGGGTAAAAAAATGTCATAATACAAAGAACCAAATTACAAATTGAATAAAACAAATGCAAATAAAATAAAAAATTAATAGTTAAATAAATCAAATACGAATTAACACTTCGCACGTCCCTAATGAAATATCCAATTGAAATATCTACCTATACTTTAACATATAGGGTCACAGTTATTACTTATTAAGGTAAACAAAACAACTTTCAATAATTTATAAATGCACATAAACCTAATAATAAAATTTTAAAAACATGTCATAATCAAAATAAGTAAAGTAAGTAAACAAAAATATTATTTGACAAGTGATAACAAACAAATTTCAATTTTACAATACAAAGCAATTTTGCACAAATTAACAATGAGTCAAGATAAAGTATACAACACGTCGCCAAAAAATAAAAATAAAAGAATTCAATTTTTCCAGTAAATAACCATTATATGATTATTATCAATGTCATAAAAGAGGTATCAGAACTAAAAACAATGTCAAATTTAAACCAACCAACAGCAATTGCAACCATGTACAAAATATTAAAAAAAATACAATACAATACAACAATACAAATATTCTTTATTGATCACCAAAAACAGTACAGTAACATTACAAAAATAAAAAAATCAGGTAGACAATAGGCGGTCTTACCGCTAAAAAGCGATCTCTTCCAGACAACCAATTACTCAGAAATTAATAAATATCAACAGACTAATGTAGGTGGCAGAAATAACAGACAAGAGAGACTTAGTATTAATAGACAATAAACAATAAAATTAATACAAATATAATATAAATATTTTATTTATATTTGAGTGCACGTGTGGCAGCCGCCGTGACGTGCGACTCCGAGAGGAAGGGCTACGGATTAGCCCGAAACATGTCGAGTTAAACTCATTTTGAGACGTGAGTGATCCGTTTATTTTCACTATGAGTGAGTCTCACGGTAGTTTCATGTTTAAAATATAATATAAATTTTATAAATAAACACATATATTCAATATAATACATATACACTACATATATTTAATACAAAATATCAATGGAAAAATGTCAAAAGGCCGCATGTGAGAAAAGGATTTAAAAAGGAAATTAAAGAAACAATATAAACAAAAAACAAAAAGAACTAAGTATCCAACCATGAACTAAAATCTAAGATTGCTAGAATAGCAACGCCACCTACCGAGTAGCAGCGTACACAATAACAGGGTGTGTGTGCCCAGACGAACTTCCGATCACGTCGAACCCTTTGGAGAACACCCAGAAGTTCCACGAAGATTGATCAGATGGCGCTGAGCTTAACCCTAGCCCTCGTGAGTGCGTACGCAAGGAGTCGGCGCACAGTACAGAGCTACCACCGCCACTGCGCCAGTTCCGCCAATTACTCCTAGATGGCGGTGCGCGCGCCATCAAAATATATAACAGGAAACATCGCCCGTTGTAAGCTATTTCCCACCAAAAACATGTTATCACTTCACTATTCACATATATTTCCACTTCCGGCCCCCCCAGGCCTATCAAACGGGATACTGCAGGTCGCCAGAGGTCATCCAGATCCACGGACGGGAGGACAACAATCCATCGGAACTTTGTGTTTTTTTTCCTAATTCAAACACTCAATAATTAAAAAAAATCAAAAACCCGCCTGCAGAAATATTGAAAAGGTGGAAACAAGATAAAATGTTCAATAACAATAAAACGAATTTAAAACACGTCGATGGCAATCTTTCAAAATTTAATGCAACGATAAAATGCAGTCGGAGACATGCATGAAGTGACATTAAATCCCATGCAGCCACTGACTCCCATGCCTCCGGCTGCATTTTATCGTTGCATAGAATTTTAAAAGATTTTATCTTGTTTCCACCTTTTCAGTATTTCTGCAGGCGGGTTTTTGATTTTTTTAATTTATTATTTTTAGAGCGCGTTTTTTCCGTAGTCGGGTTTCAGTTTTTTAAACTATTTTTTTTACTTAACTATTTTTAAATAATTTATTGAATCAGGCCTTACTTTGCGGAGGTCCATTAACTGAAACAATTAATTTGCTCGCGGGTGACCAAAGTAATTGTTTCAGTTCATTAAACTATTTTAAAAATATTTTACGAAGGTACGAAACACTCTTTATGTAGGGTCGGTTTCCTAACTTAAGTATCCACTTTTCTATGCAGTTAGTATGGAACACTCGCACTTTACCAGTTTTTTTATACAGATGACTTACCGAAGAGCAACAGCAATAAATCGCTTACAGCCAAGCTGAAGAGGTAGTAATTGGTGGCCGTATGCATGGAGGGGTGGCGGACTATGACCACACAGACTGCCGCGAGTGAAATGTTTTTGCGAAAAGTTATAATTTTAAAGGGATTAAGAGAATCATTAGTATCAGTTAAGCTAGATTTTACTTATTTGATTTTCTTCATAGTAAGTTCATTCATTATAGATTTTATTTTCATAGAAGCAATATTTTTATCGACTTATCTTAGTACACAATCACTGTGCTAGATGTAAGTAAGTAATAGATCTGTTTTAAAATATTCCTATTTAATCTAAAATCTCTAAAATCTTCAAAGTTCAGGAAGTTAATTAATATTTTTAAAGCTATCTACAGTAACATTTTTCATTTTGTTAATTTTATAAAAATTAAACCACAACACTACACACTTAAAACATTTCAACACTATTTAATACTTCTTTCAATCTTCAAACTTGTTAAACTTTAGGTACTTAATAAACTACACTATACACGAAATTTCTGAGATACTCAGTGAAAATTTAAAATTCACTTAATTCAACTTTGACACTCAAACTTATCATCGCACTCAAACTATTAATTCAACTTAGCCATTGTGTGCAATAACAAATTCGTAGCGGCGACTCGTAGCAGTGCTACGTGGCTACGTCCGTAGCGCTTGCCCGCTTTCGAAGACTGGAGTTGATCGATTGCGATTGGTAAGTTAGGACAATGCGTTTCTAGAGTTGTCCCTGTATACTGTGTAATGGAGTTTAAGTATAGTCGACCAGGAAATTCTACTACATATACAGCTGCTGAATTTAACTAGCACCTTGAATAAATAAATGCACCTCGAGCCTCAACTTAGATTAAGGTGGTAGTACTGCCTTAACGAGATTTGTAGGGTACTTAATTCTTTGTGTGAAGATTTTTTTTCCTGTAAATCAAAGTCAAAGTCAAAGTCAAAGTCAAAATTCTTTATTCAATTTAGGCATCAAATTGATGCTCCTATGAACGTCGAAAAATCTACCACCGGTTCGGAAAAAACCCTGTTGAGAAGAAACCGGCAAGAAACTCAACAAGGTATATTTTTTTCAAACAGATCTACATTGTTATTAAATGACATACATCTAAAGTATTTAATACAATTAAATTTTTTAACACAGTAGATACGCTATTTGAGACTAGGGATCGCCAATGCGGATCGGAATTATTTCCAAACATCCCTGTCCATGATATAGTCATTAATTTTATAGTACGCCTTAGATATTAATGTCTTCTTCACAATGGATTTGAATTTTGTATCAGTTTGTTCGGTTATTGTTTTCGGAATTTTATTATAAAAACGTATGCATCTTCCCAGAAACGACTTTTTAGTTTTAGCCAGTCTGTAAGATGGAACTTTAAGCTTCCCTGTGTTTCTAGTAACCTTTGGCTTATCGACGTTAGTGGGAAAATCACATATGTTTTTTCTTACATACATGATTATTTCAAATATATACAACGACGGCAGGGTTAGGATACCTATTTCTTTAAAAAAAGATCTTAAAGAATCGCGTGTCCTTAAGTTATATATCGCTCTGATAGCCCTCTTTTGCAAAATAAAAATTGATTCCAAGTCTGCAGCAGATCCCCATAAAATAAGGCCGTATGAAATGATGCTATTGAAGTAGGAAAAATACACCAACCGTGCCGTCGCCACATCGGTTAGCTGCCGTATCTTTCTGACTGCAAACGCAGCAGAGCTCAACCTATTCGCAATTGCTGTGGTGTGCGATCCCCACTGCAATTTAGAGTCCAGTGTTATTCCTAAGAATACCGTAGATTTTACAAATTCAATACTTTGACCGTTAAGTTTAATATTTGAGACCGAATTTGAATGAGGCGGATTTAACAATGAAAATTTAATACATTTTGTTTTCTTAGGGTTTAGTAACAAGTTATTGGCAGCAAACCATGCGGATATCATGGACAGAGTTTCATTGGGTTCAGTGAAATCGGTGTCTTTTCTACTAACTTTGAACAGTAAAGAGGTGTCGTCAGCAAACATAACTATCCCTGATTTCTGACTCACGGTATAAATTAGGTCATTTACGTAAACCAAATACAAGAATGGCGCTAGAATAGATCCTTGAGGCACTCCCATTTCGACCACAGATCCCTCCGATACCGTTCCATTAACCGCTACCTTTTGTTTTCTCTGTGTGAGGTAAGATTTGATGAGTTCTAAAGCGAGGTCACGAATACCATAGAAATTTAATTTACGAATTAAAGTGTCATGATCCACACAAATATAATATTTTTCGATAAGCTATTTATCATTTTTGAATGTCCATTAAATGGACATGTTTTTAAGCTAGTAAGCTAAACAGTTGTCATGTAATTTTTTTTCACAGTGATAGATCATGTTGACCAAAATTTAGCAGAAGAGGCAAAATTTAAATTTAAATAAAAATAAATAAAAAAATGAAATATTTTTTTAAAAATGATTTTTGCGTCCGATAACACAACTATTCAAGATTATATTGCAATAAAAATAAATGCAAAAAATAATTAATTCCGAATATCACCACTCAAAATCTTAGTGCGGGTGTACAGTCAAGTGTAAAAATATGGGTGCACACAATTTGCTCATAAATATGTCCCATAGCTTTTATGTCGTCGAATTAAGGTATATAATGATGGAAGGATTAAATCGATACTTATTTTTGCACTTGCCCGTACATTTAACAAAAAATCAGAAAAATCGAAATTACTCGAAAACGATGCGACTTATACTTGGTATAATATATATTTTGATATTTGGTAGATGACCTGCCCACTTATCTCCCATTTCCGTTTGTCGTACTACTTACGGGACAAAATGAAATGAAATGAAATATTTATTTGCTGTAAACTCACACTGTCACTTTGTGACTAACGTTGATTATGAAGTTTGGTACAGTTTGACTTGTTAAATTATGCGAAACCATAGAGACCCTTGGTATGGGTCATACACAGCGTAAGAAACAAAAGTTGTCTCTCCTGTGGACATAAAATTAGCGACTCCGAGTCAGCAAACTTAATGTTTAAAGTAAGTGAAAGTATAAAGTAAGTGCCACATGCCGATGTAGATAGAATATTGACTAACTTTTGCCATGACCACAGAAGAGACGCGAACAAGAAAAAGTGTATGACCTATATATCCTTTGTTGTCATTAAATACGTCCCAAAATAATATTAAATCTAAATTGAGATCCTAATATTTTTAATCTTATTGTTAACTAGCGACCCGCCCCGGCTTCGCACGGGTGCAATGCTGATCTAATATCTCGTAGGTTTCAGCCATCGTTTGCAATGTAAGCGCAAAAAAAAATGTGTTAATTTACGATATCACATTAGAAACTGTACTAAGCCTCTAATAGCCCAGGTTACATTTTTTTATCTTCCCGCATTTTGTTCCATGATCTTTTAGTAATAGGACCCATTGTTACGTTGTGTGATTTTTTAATTTGGGTAAGTTATAATAACCGGAGATTCACGAATTACGGTGAACTGTTAGACTTTACATATTTATGTAAAAGGAAAGATTATAGCGAATATAATGTAAGAATTCTTAAATTATAATCTACAGATAGAAATGGACAAAGGTTTAATAATTAGTATTATTTATTTGCTCTGGAAGATATTGAATAGCAATATAGTATTTTACTCGTAAAGGAGGAGCCCTCTCCCCGCTCAGTCCAATAGAGCTCGGCACCGCACTGGTCACCCTTCCTCGAGCCTACCACCACGGATATTGCAAAGGGAACAACAAGTTATGTCGCCCGTCTACAAACCGTAAGTGTCAGTCACCAAATGAGTAAGAGGACAATCAAGAATGTAGTTACTCCTGTGGTAGGATTTTATTATTCCTAAGATTTACACGGAGTAACTACCCTACTCACTTGAGATTAACTCTATTCCCCCCTAGACTCTAGTATAATGAGAAGGTACTTCGGTTAGTGTATGAGTATGTTGAAGGACGCTCCATTACTTAGTCTACAACCCAGATCGAGTAACTGGCCTCCCCCCACGTACCTCCCTAAGACACCCAGTTCCGCACGGATCACCTCTAGGGATGAATATCCTTAGCTGCAACCTCACTAACGACACCTATTGCCGAGCGAGTAAGTGGACACTCCGTGGGACTTCGCATAGTCACTACGTGCCGATTGGTTAGACCGAACACTAGGAGGCGACTTCCAGCAAGCCAGAGGCGGCGCTGACCCTTGGAGACCATACGCATGTTGCCAGCCCTCGCACCCCAATAGTAATTTTGGTAATCTACAGACTGCATAATGAAAGCTTCACATCAACTGTTGCTTAGCCTAGCCATCGCAACTGCAATGTCTGTACTATGGTACGTGATGGTGTAAATGCGTGCTATCTGGACCATTCCTCTTGGTCGGTCGTAACTATACTGGCATTTGTGCCTACCAGTATTGTCACTTCCCCACTCTCAGAATAATAGTACGGATAGAAGTGTGGGAAATACTTTCTCTATACCAGTCAAGATAGATACAGGTTTAGTGTTGAGACCAAGTAATTATAAGTGATTTAATTTAGTCTCAAGTATTATGAAAACCCAGTTCTAGTTTCAAATAGGTTAACAGATTTTATACCAAAAACAGGGATGAATTTTGAAAATGATATTCTTCCACAAGAACAAATAAAATAAGTAAAACAATACACTATAAGTCTAAATGGATTTGTATATCAACACAATGAAGGTAATAAACAATAATAATATTGCCATTTATCCATTCCTATCAGTAATTGATCAATTACTTTCCAAAGATAAATTCATGGTGAAAACACACGGTTAAATAACATTACCCTATTAAAATTATACTGGAAGTCCTTACCTATGTAACACAGTTGTTTCACTGTTTAAATACTCTGAGGTATTATCGGAGATAAGTTTCCCAGTAGGATACAAGATCGTCAATAAATTATATAATATTCGATTCAGATATTACTTCAAGACGGAAGTACGATAACGTAAACACACAAGGGCTTCAGCCAGAGTATTGTTCGGGCCCACTGTCAATTATCAAGATGATTCCATTCGGATTTCAAAAAGATTTAAATCTATATATATAAAATTCTAAACTGACTGACTGACTGTTGATATATCAACGCACAGCCCAAACCACTGGACCTAGAGACTTGAAATTTTGCACATAGATTCCTTATACAATGTAGGCATTCACTAAGGAAGGATTTTCGGGAATTCCCACGGGAACGGGAAAAAACGGGATTTATATATTCGATTCCGAGTGACCGTATCTCTGTAACTATAATAACTAGACTCTTCAAATTTGATACACAAGTAGGTATTAACATTCATTTCAGGATTTTTCAAAATTCCCACGGGATTTATATATTCAGTTCAACGGAATCCTATGAACTGTAATTATTAGACTCTTCAAATTTGGCATAGAAGTAGGTAATTATAATAGTAAAAAACTGTTTCAAGGATTTTCGGAAATTCCCACGGGATAAGGAAAAAACGAGATTTTTCGTTTTCTGGTCGTAGAAAAATGAAATTCGGCATGTAGGTTGCTTGGGGAGTGTAGAGGAGCTTTGAGAGAGGACTTTCCAAAATTCCCACGGGAACGGGAAAATACGGGATTTTTCGTTTTACTGGTCGTAGAAAGTTGAAATTCGGCATGTAGGTTGCTTGGGGAGTGTAGAGGAGCATTGAGAGAAGCTTCTCAAAATTCCCACGGGAACGGGAAAAAACAGGATTTTTCGTTTTACTGGTTGTAGAAAGCTGAAATTTGGCAAGTAGGAAGGTTCCTAGGGGAGTGTAGAAGAGCATTAAGAGAGGAATATCCAAAATTCCCACGGGAACGGGAAAAACGGGATTTTTCATTTTACTGGTCGTAGAAAGCTGAAATTCGGCATGAGGTTGCTTGGGGAGTGTAGAGGAGCATTGAGAGAGGACTTCCAAATTTCCCACGGGAACGGGAAAAAACGGAATTTTTCGTTTTACTGGTCGTAGAAAGCTGAAATTTGGCAAGTAGGTAGGTTCCTTGGGAAGTGTAGAAGAGCATTAAGAGAGGAAAATCCAAAATTCCCACGGGAACGGGAAAAACGGGATTTTTCGTTTTACTGGTCGTAGAAAGCTGAAATTCGGCATGAGATTGCTTGGAGAGTGTAGAGGAGCATTGAGAGAGGACTTTTCGAAATTCCCACGGGAATGGGAAAAAATGGGATTGCTGCATATTCATAATGTCATAGTGGGCCCTTAACAGTCTAAAGCAGTAATGTAGATCACCTGCCACAATGTAATTTTTTATAATAGACCTATGAATAAGACAGATGTAGCTTGATTGAATTATTACATCGCTTTACTTTGAAAAAAATGAAAAATGAAAAATGTATTTATTCAATATCCAAAGAAACATACAAGAAGGTTAGAGACCTCCTAGTAGGTATGTGAGAATACCTGTGACAGGAGATCCCGCTCTTCTAGAATAAAATGTAATTATAATGACAAGACTAAAAGCAGTAACATTAGATAATCCACTTATAATTATATAAAACAAACACAGTAATATTATACAATAAAGATAACAATTATAATTTTATGTAAGTAATAAATAATATATTTTAACTTCATGCAATAATTATAATATATCATGTAAAAATAACAATTAACAATTATTAGTTTACTACATACTACAATTTCATAACATTCTACATTCGATTCATTACAATTATAATTTAATTTTATACCCTTTTTGTTTGTGTGTGTGTGCGTGAGTGTGTGTGTGTGTGTGTGTGTGTGTGTGTGTGTGTGTGTGTGTGTGTGTGTGTGTGTGTGTGTGTGTGTGTGTGTGTGTGTGTGTGTGTGTGTGTGTGTGTGTGTGTGTGTGTGTGTGTGTGTGTGTGTGTGTGTGTGTGTGATGATTAAACTACGCGGTGAAATAGTGCTTCTATATCGTCATAGCTCAGGTCTCTCAACCATACGCTTAAAGTTTTTTTACAGTCATACCAGGTTAGCGGGTAAATATTAATCATTTTATTAATTTTATTATACAGGTACGCAGATTGCGATAAGAATTGTCTACGAGCGAAAACGGATCTGCAAATTGATGATGGGGCAACAACATCAATACGCCTACGATTCAAGAGAGATGGGTTAAATACTAGGGTCTTGTGTAGTTTTAGTACTGTGGATAGTATGTACAACTTTCTCATCGTTAAGAGGCCACTGATGCGATACAATTCACTGGTAGAGAATCTAAATGGCTTAAAATACATGACCTTCACAATGCAGCGCTGGCCCCTTTCTATTTCAAGGAATTTGGTCTTTATTGCACCTCCCCAGACACAAATGCAGTAGGTCATAATGGACTGTGCGAGGGAAATGTAAAGTTGGTTAAGTAGCACTTTAGTGGTTACATGCCTCAGCTTTTTAAATAACCAGACAAGCTTCCTTATTCGACCATTAAGATGTTCAACATGCGTGTGCCAGGAGAGACGCTGATCAAGCATTAGGCCAAGGTATCTTGTGGAAGCAACCCTCTCAATTTCCATACAACTGCACCGAGAAAAACAAGACTGGTTACAGTTATGTATCCTTAATTTAAAACCACTACAAGGCTGTGAACTTACATATTTAGAAAAACATAAATAAATAAATAAATAAATAAATAAATATTAGGGGACAATCTTACACAAATCAGCCTAGTCCCAAACTAAGCAAAGCTTGTACTATGGGTACTAGACGACGATAAACATACCTTATATAGATAAATAAATACTTAAATACATAGAAAACATCCATAACTCAGGAACAAATATTCGTGCTCATCACACAAATAAATGCCCTTACCGGGATTTGAACCCAGGACCTCTTGCTTCGTAGGCAGGGTCACTACCAACTAGGCTAAAGCGGTCGTTAAACATATGTACATATGTAGTTAGTTTTACTTATATTAAGAGTAAGGAGGTTATCCCTGAGCCAAGAAGACACCGCCTTGAGTCCCAATTCTGCAGATTCAAACGTACTCTCCCACGTTTTACCCTCAAAGACTAAAGCAGTATCATCAGCATAGGAGAAAACGCTGCCACTCCCCAGTTGCAGGCCAGTCAGGTCATTAATATAAATAAGGAATAGGGTGGGGCCAAGCACGCTTCCCTGCGGGACACCGAAAGTGATAGCTGCTTCACGACTCACCACATCACCTATCTTTACTCTTTGAGTTCGACCATGAAGGTAGTCACTCAGCAAATCCAATGCTATGCCTCTGATTCCAATTTGTTCCAGCTTACGCACAAGAATGGGGAGAGAAACGGTATCAAACGCCTTATGTAAATCCAGGAATACTGACAGACATTTATTTGACTTATCTACAATACCAGCAATTAAATTAGTGACAGCCAAAGTAGCATCTTCAGTGGATCTACCATGTCTAAAGCCAAATTGTGAATCAGAAAGTAAATGAAATTTATCTAAATAGGAAGTGAGTCTATTATTTATTAATTTTTCAAGTATTTTGGACATGGCAGGTAACACAGATATGGGTCTATAGTTGTTTGCAGCGTCACTGTCCCCACTCTTGTGCACAGGCGTTACCAAGGATTGTTTAAGCAGGGAAGGAAAGACACCCGTTGCAAAGCATAGATTCGCCAAGTGACTCACAACAGGGGCGATCTCATTCCTAACTAGCCTGAGAAAGAGAGTAGGGATATTGTCCCAGCCGGGTGCACTATCAGGTTTAAGTTCCAAAATGATATCAATAATCTCCTGTGGCTCAGTATCTAATAAAACAAATGATGACATTACTGAATCACTAATATTGCTGGCTTGAGAGATCGAGTTAGTAACACTATTTGCAAGTATGTTCTCTGCCAGTGTCCTCCCAACGCCAACAAAAAAGTCATTAACGTGATTAACAGACTCAGAAGGAGTTTCTTTTACATTAAGCAAGGCAAGATTTTGAGTTTTGGTAGACTTATAGTTAGTTATTCTTTTAATGGTTTTCCACAGGGCTCTGGGATTTTTAACTGATTTTTCTACCTGCTCCCTATCATATTTCCGTTTAAGTTTTTTTATTAATTTATTGCAGAAATTGCGGTATCTCCCATAAGTGACCTTCAGGACCTCATTATGCGGTTCAGAGCGAACCCTCAACTGCATTTTGTTCCTGTTCCTAATGCATCGCAGAATACCAGGAGTCATCCAGGGCTTAATACTACGTATACGCTTAGGAACAGGCTTGATAGTTAAGCTCTCCTCCAGAGACTGCTGCATCCTACAAATCAAGCCTTCCGCAACAAAATTAGGGTCCTCACTAAGAAGAAGAGAAACAATGTTTTTACTAGCAAGCTTAAGTGCTGCCATATTATAATCTATTCTACTACATTTTTTAGGACAATTTACATTTACTCTCTGATCAGTGAGGCATAGAAAAATGGTGAGATGGTCAGTTATCGATGTGTTTAATACGGCAATATGTGCCGATCTTAAACTTCGTTCTATTTTTAACATATAGTGATCCAAACAATTATTTCCTCTAGTAGGTAAGGAGTGACCAGGCAGGATACCATGAGTGCAGAGCATATCCAAATAATAACTTCTATTACGGGTTTCATATGAGGGTTCTTGTAAACGAGAAATGAGATTAATATTGATATCCCCAGTTATTATTATGTTGTTATATGATTTAATAGAAGCAAGATGATTATTAAGGGAATCGATGAAATCTGAGGCATCATTATTTGAAGGGGAGCGATAGATGCCAAGAATTAAGGTGGAATTGACTATAACCTGAATGCAGGAAGCGTGTTTAATTTTTATCTCCCGAAAATCAGCTTTTAAACGGTTATTAACAAAGACTACAACACCGTCATTTTGGTTAAAGTTATTGACGGTAGCTAGAGAAGAGTAATTGATAAGTTGCGGAATAGGTTTATGGGGAACAAGACGACATTCTGTTAAAATCATAATGTCCACATCAAAGTCTATAAGCGTCAAAGTTGCCATAAAATCATTCAAGTTACTGTAAATACTCCTAATATTCTGCGAAACAAAAGTAAGGTCATTAGACGTAATGGGCACATGTCTCTTGAGGTCCTGGATGTCACAACCAGTCGAAAACGCAACCTCCGTTTCATCAATATCATTAATTATGTCAAGTTGATTACTCATTATTAAAATAATTAAAATTGAAATTGCAGATAGGTTGTCTAATTATATACATATAAGCAACGTTGTAAGTCAAGTTGCCACTATTATTTTTTACCTGAAGACATTTATTTAATATGATTTTTAAGTTATGTACAATGTAGGAAAGAGACGAAGTATGCTGTACAAAAATTAATGTGCGTGTGTTTTGTATGTTAGTTATATACGAGTTCGAAGTGTTTAATGAGTTTCTGAGTATGTGTGGGTATTTGTATTTATGCGAGTAGTAAATTGTTATAGTAATTAGATTGTGTTGTATTTTGTAGACATGTAATTTAGACAGAAATAAAATAGATGCAAAAACAAATCGAGACTTAACATTATTAAAATTAACAGAAACAAAAACAAGCCAATGACCTTCAACCTCCAAAAAACAAAAGAGAGCTATTTTCATCATGAGCACAAAAACAAGGGCTAGTCATTTTAATTTAGCAAGATCAGCCTCGGATTCGATATAAATAGGTTTCGAACGCTCTTCTTTACGTAAATAAATCTTTCCATGCGAGGTCCAGCATCCATGGTACAAGTGTGTTCTCTTAAACTGCCTGGCTAGGTAATGAAGATTCTGGGCCTTCTTCGTCAGGCTTTCAGCAATATAGATAGGCCTAACCGGGCCTGCATATTGTATATGTTTTGTATTTAAGGGTTGTTCCTTGTTATTTTTATTAAAAGTCCTACAGGCTTTTAATAAATTTTCTTTTTTAGAGATGGTAGTGAATTCAGCGACTATTGAACCGACCGTCCCCTCTCTTGTTTTGACACGGTAAATATCACGCAAGTCAGAGTCTTGAATATCTTGCTCAAGGACGTTGCCCACCGTCTTAATCAAATTGTGTAAGGTCTCCTTTTTTTCCGTATCAGACTTTGGGATGTTTCTAATTTCTAAACAAGATGCTTTTGAGTTTCTCTCAAGGAGCTCGAGCTTTGACTCCAGAAAAGCAATCTTGTTTTTTTGTACAACATTTTCATTTTGTATTGAGTCGAGCTTACTTAAAACCTCATCATATCTCTGCGACATAAATTCAACAGATTTTTGAATTTCGTTGTTCTGTGTTATAAGAGAGGCCATGGCCACAGTTAGGGACTCAAATTTCACATCCTGTTTATTATTGCAAGCCAAAATTAGTGACTTAATCTCATCCAAACTAGAATCATTGTCCACTGAAAGATCATCAGTTTTCCTTTTCACCCTTCTCGAAACAATATCAGAACCATCAACATTAGTGGTGTCAGTGAGCTTATTCAACGATGGATCAGATCCAAAATGCTGTAATTGATGAGCTGAAGGGATAAGCTTGGTCGGTGTACGCTTCATTTCTCGATTTAATTCAGATTAATAAGAAATATTAAAATTGTAGGCCTAAATCAACGGCAAATTGCCGTCGGCAAACGGTTAGTGAAGTGGGCGGTGCCGTGCGCATACGCAGTGGGTGGGTGGAGCCAACAGGCCGAATCGCGCGCATTGATTGGTCAAGAGTGCAACGAGTAATTGAAGCAAGTTGAGATAATGTAGCTATCACTTTCCTTCGGTGCTGTCTTACTCACACAATCACTTGATGAGCGCATCGGGTTTCTAATGTCCTGGTATACGACTTCAATATTTAGTGCACAATACTAATAAAATATCGGTATTTAATTTTAATTTAAAATAATTAATTAATTGACACACGTCTAATCGCTAAAGACTGCAGTGAAGAGCTAACTAACTAACTAACTCAAATACTAGAGCTAACTTTAACTCAAATATTAAACTAGTACAAGGGAAGTTACTTGTTTAAAACCGTTATTTACTGTAAGTACTAATTGTATGATTGATTAAATGATTAATAATGAATTCATTTAGATACGCTCATTCACTTCACTCTCTAAACCTCAGAGAGAAGAATAATTAGCGAGAAGAGCAGAGGGTCGTTGCTGCGAGCCCAGGGTCGTTACCTCTGAGTTTTTCAAAATCCATGTTCCAATTTAGCTCACCCACACACCTGCGAAGAAATTCAATGGTGTGTGTGAAGTTCCCGATCCGCAATGGGCCTGCGTGGGAACTACGGCCCGAACCCCTTTCATTCTGAGAGCCTATCCCCTGCACGTACGTAGTAGGATGATAAAGATGAATGAAAACCACGATGTATCTTTTGGGAACTCCCGGATTATAAAAGGGATGTTGCCACCAACAATCAACTGACGTACCTACTTTTTATGAGCTGTCAAAACAAAACTCTCCCATAGAGTTTGAATGGCAATAGCAACTTATGACGTCACTTTGTGCCCCAACTCAATCAACTAACTATTTAAATAAAAATAAAGTTAAAGTTTTTAAAGTCAAAGTTTTCAAAGCAACCAAAAATTAAATTTTGCAATTAATCGAAAATTAATCTGGTTATCTGGTTACCTGGGGCTAAATAAAACGTTTTTTTACTGAAGTGGTGTTTTCGAATTATTTTTTAATGGCGTCAACATCCCTATTTGCCTGTCAGTGCTTAACACGAGCCAAACCGCGTGTGTGTGTAAGCTAGTTGTGATATACGTGGGAATTTAATAAACTAAAATATTGTTTTTGCCGTATACCCGGCACGTGCCGTCTCCCTGTAAGCTCCTTTATGACCTCGCAAATGTATTGTACGCTACGCTGGACATGAGACGTTTCGAATGTTGAAAAACATTTCACATTAGGTTAAGAGACTATTACGTTGGGAACCATTCCTCCATACAAAGCTTCAGTGGCGAAGGGTGCTAACAACCCGATTCCCAGCGGGTTGCCTAAAATTTTGAAGTAACCAAACGCTTCTCTTAGTAACAGATTGTTTGTATAGAGACTTACTCTTCCATAATAAACTTTTAAGTATTTTTCAAAATGGTGCAGTAAGAAAACGCAAAAAAAATCTACAACACAAGACCAATCCAGTCATTCATAAATTCAGTATGCCGTCGGGAATTATACACTCACACATGTAAGTATTCATTCATAAAACCATAGATTCACTACAAGCATCGAAGCGTAAGAACAGCTTCAAGATAACCCGACTTTAACCGGCTTATCACATTTAAAAAAAGACTTTTTGTATTGCGCATAAGGCTTAATTTCACTTTAACAGAAGCTTTTTTAAAATTAATTTATCCCACTGGGGATAGCCGAAGGAATCGATATACATTCAGCCATTCGTAGACTTATTTAAAATTACTGGAGCGAAATTGAATTTAAAATATCGAGTTTCAGTGTAAAACAAAAAGTACGATATTTTGTCTATTTTTATAATTTTTTACAATAAGGTTTATAAACAGACAAAATCACAGGCCATGGCCAGCGCGCTGCAAAATACCAAATCATATACGTTGTGCCGCGCTGGCGGAGTGTGTCACTGTATATACGATTCGGAGCCATGGAGCGCGTCGGGCGGGCGACGATCAATCGCGCCCGGCGCTCGGCTCGATTTGTCTGTGGTAGATCAGATACTTATCGGAATGGCAACATCGATCGCTCGGCCGGCCGGCTCGCCTGTTTGTTTATTTTATTTCATGGTGAAATAATTTTAATAAAAACACAATATTAGATCAGTGTTGATACGCATAAAAATTTTTAAATAAAAAATAGAACCGCCTTCAAAAACACCCAAAAAATATTATTTTCTCAAACATGCTCTGAAATGTATGCGTTAATGTCACGAAATGAAGCCATGAAGTTTGTTGTTTATGGCTCCCTACATTACTTCTTGGCCTAGGCCATAAAAGTAAGTATGAAAAACCATTATTGTCCGCTGCTGTAACTTTTTAAATTTGCTTACTAACACTAAACTGACAAAGGAAAAATTACATACAGCCAACTTACGACATTAAAAAAAAATCTATCTTCTTTTATTTCTATAAAACCGCCTAAACTATTGGTGATGGATGGATGGATGTATGGATATACGGATGGATGTATGGATATATGGATGTATGGATGGATGTATGGATGTACGGATGGATGTATGGATGTATGGATGGATGTATGGATGGATGGATGGATGTATGGATGTATGGATGGATGGATGTATGGATGGATGGATGTATGGATGGATGGATGTATGGATGGATGGATGTATGGATGGATGGATGTATGGATGGATGTATGGATGGATGGATGTATGGATTTATGGATAGATGGATGGATGGATGGATGGATGTATGGATGGATGTATGGGTGGATGTATGGATGGATGTATGGATGAATGTATGGATGGATATATGGATGGATGTATGGATGGACGGATGGATGGATGTATTGATGGATGAATGTATGGATGGATGTATGGATGGATGTATCGATGGATGTATGGGTGGATGTATGGATGGATGGATGGATGGACGGATGGATGGATGGATGGTTGGATGGATGGATGATGATGATGATGATGATGATGATGATGCATGTTTGAGAAAAGCTCTATACAATCCTCGGCCGGAAGAGGGATTGCTGGACTCGTTTTATCCGGCCTCGTCTACGACTCGGCCGTATACCCCAAATCTCGTCCATCAATCCCTTACTTCACGGCCTCTGCAGTAATGTACTATTAAAAATTTAACCGACTATAATGAGCATTATAATATCTTTCTACTAATCTGTTTGAAGTCGGGCCTCAGCTCGAGCTAGCAGGAGTAGTAGACGCCCAATAGATAGTAGGTATCTATCTATGTAGATAAGTTAAATTACTACTAGTACCTGGGCGACCGAGCTCTGCTCGGGCAGAAACTCGGTACCAAGCGTTTTCCCAGAGATAAGACCAAGTTAGATCAATTTTTCATCCACGAAAACCCCAAAATACCAAATTTCATCGAAATCGTTGGAACCGTTTCCGAGATCCTGATTATATACACCGGAGGGGTGGGGGGTGGGAGGTGAGAGGTGGGGAGGGGATGCGGGGGAGGGAGCGCGGGGGTATTAAAGGGGGGACGAAAATTTCATTGATTTTGCCGTAGGATGCACCGTTTTCAAGATATTTGACAAAAACACCGGAGGGGGGGGGGGGGTGAGTCACGTTAAACTATCGTCCGTAAACCGACTTTACAGACAACCGGCTTTTCCTGTTCTGTGCTCCCAATAGGGAACGTGCACATAGACGGTGCTGCCAACTGGTGCCATAAGGGTGGCATCAATTTGAATGTTTTACCTTGATAAGTTTGTTTTACTGTCCGCATAGTGTCTCTTCTGTCGCATTAGTGCTGCCGCCTATAGTAACTGCACGTTCCCTATAATACTTTTTCTAACAAAAAAGTAACTTTTTCTCACAAAAAAGTAACTTTTTCTCAGAAAAAAGTAACTTTTTCTCACAAAAGAAGAAACTTGACGTTTTCTCAGAAAAAAAAAACTTAAAAAAAAAACTAAAAATCTTGAAAAAAAACGTGGTATCGAACCGAGGTCGGCTGGATCCGCGACCACCTGATTTCTAATGTGCCATTATGATCTGCTCGAAGTCGGCGAAATTTAGCTTTATATTCTAATGCAAACAAAAATAGCCGGAAAACACGAGTAAAAGCGATTTTCTGAAAATGAAACATAGCTAGATCAGTTTTTCATCCCCGAAACCCCCCACATACCAAATTTCATCGAAATCGTTGGAGCCGTTTCCGAGATCCTGATTATATATATACATATATACATATATACAAGAATTGCTCGTTTAAAGGTATTAGATAAAGCTTGAGGTCCCAGGTTCGGTCCCCGCGTTGGGGCAGATATTTGTATGAAAAACACGAATGTTTGTCTTGGGTGTTTAATATGTATTTAAGTATGTATCTATCTATATAAGTATGTTTATCCGTTGCCTAGTACCCATAACACAAGCTTTTCTTACTTTGAGACTAAGTCGATTGGTGTGAATTGTCCCGGGATATTTATTTATTAATTTAATTACTAGGTCCACTCCTGCTGTCTCGAGCTGAGGCCCGACTTCAAACAGATTAGTAGAAAGATATTATAATGCTCATTATAGTCGGTTAAATTTTTAAATAATATTTTTTGGGTGTTTTTGAAGGCGGTTCTATTTTTTATTTAAAATTTTTTATTTTTGGCTTTTTAGTTGCTTTTGTATAAAAAAGATGCGTAGGCGTAGCCAGTAGACGAAGCCCGGCTTCTGCTTCCGATCTGAGGATCGCAAGGTAACTAACGAACCTAAGCAGGTTAAACGTGGGATGGTTTGAAGGTATTTTTTTATTGCAGGGGGGCTCCGCTCCCCGAGCCAACTCTCTGGTAGCAAGCCTACCACTTCCAATCTGAGGGATACGAGATACTAACGAACCTAAGCAGGTTAAGCAAGGAATGGTTTGAAGGTTTTTTTTTGCGGGGGGCTCCGCCCCCCGAGCCCCCCGTTCCGGTATCAAAACTTCTATTACCACTCTGAGGGACGCAAGATAACTGACGAATCTAACCAAATGAAACGGTAGATGGTTTAACAGATTTTTTACTGCGGGTTGTCTCTGCCCCCCGAGCCCCCCCCCCCCCCCCTCCAAGAGCGGGGCTTTTATTTTCACCCTAAGGGACGCAAGGCAGCTAACTAACCTAACCAGGTTAAACGAGAAGTGATTTAATAGTAGATTGTTCAACAAGGGACTAAAACAAGCCATAATGACACGAGATATTTAGCCACCCGAGCGATAGCGAGGGAGGCTATAATTCGAGTTGTCATTATGGTAGTTTAGTCCCGCGTTAAACACTCTACTTTTCACTTTGAATGCGAGGAAAAAAACGACGTACAAAATTACTTTTTTACAACGTATGCTCAATACGAGCAATGGACATCTGTTCAAAATTCAAATAGCAAAAAAAATACCGCTGTCTTTTCTTTTCTTTTATATTTTTTTGTAAAGTGACGCTTTAAATGCTTGCATAATTAGCCAACAGATTCTAACTTAAAGACTATGTTAAAACTAATTGGACTATGCATGTAAGAATGATAATTGTTCATTCATTAGAATCGGCAAATAAATTAACCTAATTGATCCAAGTTCACACACAAAATATATTGTTAACTGAAACACTTACCCGTGAATAAAGAAACGACTTTTTAAGTTTATTTTCTATATGCCAATTCTTTGTTAAATTATATCTAATTATACTTTCTATTTACTATTAAATACAACTGACATTGCATTATTTTGAAGTCACGCCATATTAACATTCAAGATTAACATTCAAACGTAACTGCTCTATCTACCGTACACTCCAGTACTGCTTTGCCGACAGTGCGGATTGCTATTTTATCGACAGAGCAGGGAACTGCTTTGCCGACAGCGTTTTTAAAAAAAAACAAATTAAAAACACCTAAGCTAAAGGAAATCTTTCTTTACGTGCAAAATAAAATGAATTCATCTTTAATATTTTATAATTAAATAGATTAATATTCGTAATTATTCAATGTGTTTCACGAAATTATTATTTTTTAAATATTTTTTATACAGTTGTCATTTTGAGGTTATTTCCACGCCCTAAAGGCTTCCACAGACCGAAGCGCAGGGCGCTACAGTGCGTCCGCAGCGCGCTTCGGTCTGTGGAAAGCTTTAAAATTGTCTATACCCAGTTACTGAAAATGGCGATAATCCTCCATTCACAAACACCGTGATTGGCAGTTTAGGGGTTTCCATAGTCAATTAAAAAAATTTTACTTTAATCCCTAGAGATCAAAAAAGAGCTTAAGTCCCGATATAGACTAAAGTAACATTTTAAGAGCATGAGAAGTGAAAAGGTTTTTTTTTTATTACGGGAGCTCCGCCCCCAAGCCCCTCTACCGGGACCGAGGTTTCTATTTCCACTTTGAGGGATACGAGATAACTAACAAACCTAACCAGGTTAAACGGGAGGTGGTTTTAGGGTATTTCTTATTGCGGGGGGCTCCGCCCCCCGAGCCCCCTTTCCATTAGCGAGGCTTCTATTACCACTCTGAGGGACGCAAGATAACTGACGAATCTAACCAGGTTTAAACGGGAGGTGGTGTAAGAATATTTTTTATTGCGGGGGGCTCCGCCCCCCGAGCCCCCCCCCCCCCCCCTCGAAGGGCGGGGCTTCAATTTCCACTCTGAGTGACGTAAGATACTAGAGAACTAATGAACCTAACCAGGTTAAACAGGGGGTGGATTGAAGGTGTTTTATATTACGGAGGGCTCCGCCCCCCGAGCCCCCCTTCCAGTACCAAGGCTTCAATTTTAACTCTGAGAGACGCAAGGTAACTAACGAATCTGGTAAGGTTAAACGGGAGGCGGTTTGACAGTATTTTTTTTAGCGGGGGGCTCCGCCCCCCGAGCCCCCCCTCTATTCCGCTTTAAAGAGCTCAAGGTAACTAACGAACCTAACCAAGTTAAACGGGAGGTGGTTTGTAGGTATTTTTTATTGCCCCCTTTTCTTTGTAGGTAGGTGCCATACCTACTTATAGTTTAGGTGAATGACTTACACAACTCTTAGGACTGCTTTGGCCAATTAATATTGTAGGTAATCCGATGTTCTTGTTATCAATAAAGAACGAACAAATATGCTTTAGGACTTTCAACAGTATGCCAAACATTCTTGGCCAGAAATTTTTAGAACAATCAACATTATGCGATACAACAGGCACTCTTTGCTGACTGTACTTTTTGACCCTGGTTACCAAAGTACTCTTCAAGACGAATCAAATGAGCTCAAACTCGATGGGGTTATGTCGTTTTATTACGGAGTTCTTATGGTCACCTTCTAACTCCATCTTCAGATCCTATAGTTACCATCTAGGATCAAAGTACTCGTCAAGACAAATCAAATGAGCCCAAACTCAATGCGGTCGTATCGCTTTATTACAGAGTTTCTATGGCCATCTTTCAGCTCCATCATCAGATCAGCTCCATGTCATAATAATATTGCATCGTCATCCAATTTACATATGCCTGCAAAATTTCAGCTCAATTGGAAACCGGTTCAAATTTAACTTGCAAGATTTGACCCGTTGAGGAGTTCCGTTGGCCATCTACAGTCTTCTTCAGCAGGTCCAGTTTACCAAATGATACTTTCTGAATGCAAATACTTCACTTGATGCTAAAAATGCTAAAATCACCATAGGTTTGCCTGTAAAATTTGAAGGTTGCCCTCGATTTCTCTAGGATCCCATGATCAGATCTTGATTTGGTGCCAATGGGACCACCTCAGGAGTATACTCTTTCAAACAAAAAAAGAATTTTGAAAATCGGTTCACAATTGAGGGAGTAATCGCGTAACAAACATACAAAAAAAAAAACATACAGACGAATTGAGAACCTCCTCTTTTTTTTTGAAGTCGGTTAAAAATCAGTGAAATTTAATCGTATTATTGTCTGTTAGTGTGTAAATGTTATTATAATTCAGTGTCTAATTTATATTTTATCTTTTAAAATATTCACTATGCTAAACATATTGTTTTGATATAAGTATAAATAGTTGATAGTAGGATGAATGGCTGCTGTTGTCTTACGGACCGATAACTTTGAAATAACACGATTTTCAAAGTTGTCCTTTAAAAATTCGTTTCTTGTCTCTTCTTTTGCACATTAACGATAAAATTTAATAACATTATGTTTACTGGGTTTTTGGTTTCAATTTAACATGTTTATGGTTTAAATTGAACATTTTTTTTATTTTTTATTATAAATGCATGTGTGTGCCTGTGAATGAACTAACGTGTGGTGTGCGTGATGTGATCGTATCAACGGCCTTTTAAATGCCACTTTTGTGTATTTGAGTGACTCCAGTGATGTCAAATATGGCGAAGGTGGTTAAAATTCACCTGCAAGGATTGTAAACACGCTTCTCTTCCATTATTCCACGCACTAGTTTTCAAGATGATACTTAACTATTAAGAAAGGGGTATGTTTTTTGTTTTTTTTTTGTTTCGGGTTCACCTGGAAAAAAATTCACGCCTCGCCACTGCAAAGCTTAGTCCCCTGTTTCCTCCCTGGATGATTGTTATTTTTTACCATAAAATCTGAATCTACCATGGTTACTATCTCCATTTTTTGCCAAATTCCAACTATCACAGGAAGGAGGAGCCTTAAAAACTATGAAAAAAATTTAAATAAAAAAATAGAACCGCCTTCAAGAGCACCCAAAAAATATGAAATAAAAATTTAACCGACATAAAAATATTGGCGGTAACCGGAGCAATCGGTGAACCCATAGCCACTCCATCAATTTGCAAATAATAATCACCACGCCAAAAGGGTTGTAAGTCACTTTTCTGTAAGTAGGTACCCTCTGTCATGTATGGTATTTCATAGCATTGGTGGGTAACGAGTGTTATGATTTGATTGCTAATCTGTGCGGCCCCATACGCCCCGACGAGCTACCCTTCCAAGACATCGTCGAGTTGGTTCAAGGTTACCTACAACCAAAGCCCTCTGAGATAGCGGAAAGAATGCGGTTCCGGGCTTGTAAACAATCTGCATGAGAATAGCTTAATGATTACATTGGCTAAAACATGCCATTTCGACACTGCGAGTGCAATTGAAGAAACCCTGCGGGATCAATTGGTGTTCGGTATGCGAAGCGACAGCGGGCGGCAACGGCTGTTGACGGAAAAGTCATTGACCTTACAAATTAATTAGGTTAAATTAAACTCATTTTCGGCATTTTGTCCTTTACGCCAATTGAACCTAAAGGTATCGATATAATTATCATAGAAATATGAGTTCATATCTGTCAAAGTCTAGGATAATTTTTTTATATGATAGTGATCTATGTTTGCATATTACACCTAAGGTCATATAAGTGTCATAGGTAAACACGATGGATACCGATTTAGCCGCGTTTTCCGTTGCTATGAGTGCAATTTTGTTAATGGGGATGAGGAAAAAAAAGAAAATAAGGTTGTTTTCTACAACGTATTTGGGTTAGGCCATGGATTGCAAGGCGATCAGAGTGAGGAGACAATAACACATTATTAAAAGAACTTAGACTGGAAGATATAAAGTTATTATACATAAAAACACTCATTTTCCTCGTACAGATTTATTAATAATTTAGTCGCTTCGATATTTTACTCGAAATTATTGCTTCTTGACGACGCCATCTTTAAGGTAGACCGCATATGATCATAATTGCATGCTTGCTGTCAAATAGGATCAAACTTCTATGATCATAGACTATATGAATCATAGGTTGTTATTACACTGTCATAGGTTTATCAAATTAATATGAGTCCTATGATAGTCATGTTTCTATGATAGTCTAATATCGGCCTAATAATGCATTACAGACTGCAATGCAGGATAATGAATGGATTTCTTTTCCCCTGAATGGCAACACTGGCATAGATAATAGATCGCTCGCTTTTGGCTCGAAATTCGAACTTGTGATTTTATTTTGCTTAATATACAAAATGTTCACACCCAATATCATATTTTCTCAAGTTTGTCGCGATTTCCAAGATCAAAGAATCGAATTGCTTTAAAATTCCAGAGAAATAATGCGTTATTTGGGAGAAACGTGTCAAAATGGTGTTGTAGAGCGCCATCCTGCTCTGTCTCGTTTTTTTTATCCCGTTTTCTGGCCGTTCACTTTTATATCATATATTATAAAACCGAAAATATCAATACTATAATGAATCAGATGCCATAATAAGGCGAAGGACAGGCTATTGTAGGTAAAAAAGAAGAACGACCCATTCAACGTACAATCAAAAAGAAAGAAATATGTAATCAAAATTGGCCCTTCTAAGGAATCTTTTGAGTTTTTATAATCCGAAGCCAAACTCATTCAATTTAATTAAATATCAATTGATGTCTTTAAATATTACCGTAAAATTCTCAACTTCCTTATTAATTAGGGTCTGATGTAAATGCTTTATGGCGCTTAGGGGCATAATTTGGTTTTTAGAAACCGAATTAACGCTGATTCGCGATGTCCGGGATGGTGTGCTGCTTAATTTTTGGAATGTAGGAGTAGGTACAGTCGAACAAAAGGTCGCCTTGACACCTTAAATGTCCATTTTGCTTGCAGTGGCTAGTCATCTGTCCATACCAGTCCATACCAATGAACGTCAACGGCTGCAAGCAAATTTGTTTTGAAACTGGGCAGGCCTCGCTTTTGTCGACTGTACACAGTGAGGGTGTCGGCTGAAAAGCAACGCTGCTGAGCGTTGCCTCTCGGGAGCGGCGCCAGCAGCTCATGCTGACTTGCTGACGCCGACACCTATTGTCACAAACTTCTACGAGTATATTTTGTTATAATATGTTGGATTTCATTGTTTAATTTGTTTTTATGTGGCAATAAATTGTTGTTTCTTTTTTTCTTTTAATAATATGACCTAAACAAGACCGATCAAAGCGATTACTGAACAATGACACCCTATAAATATTCAGATGGCTGTTTGAAAAAAGCGATTTCGGAGACGTGATGAAGACCAACATAATCAGCCCAATTAATTTTAAGGCTAGAGTTTATTAGTAAGTAACTGGGAATTTTCATTTACCATTTCCCTTTTTTTAATGAATTTTGGCGTTATCTTATTCAGAATCAAGAGCGTAATTAATTAGGATGATAAAAAAATGTCCTTAATTTTATTTATCATACAAAAATTTGTCAGTTTCGTGACGAGTCATATTATAAACGACATGAGAAAGAAGTCACAAAAGTGTCTCAAAAATAACGACACTTTTTCTTTAGGAAAATAAAAAGTGGTCGTGATTTTAAATAAGAAAACCACAACGTTTCCTCATCACATCACTACATAGTATAAAACAAAGTCGCTTCAAGCTGTCTGTGTGTCCCTATGTATGCTTAGATCTTTAAAACTACGCAATTGATTTTGTGTGATGTGGCTGCGGCGGCCGACTGCCCTTGCACGTCAGTCGAGGGTAAATAGCTTGCAGGCTGCGTACAGTATGATCGACTGCAATGCAGTTGCGATGTATGGGCGGTCGGCAGTTGACAGTTGCCTTGCGGTTGTAGTGCGGTCCGTTTGTATCGGCTCTCACACACGAGTCCTTCACAGGTCTGTTAATGTATCCGTTTGTACCATTTCCGTTCACTGTTTGTACCCCAATATAGCTTACCACAATCATAACCTCCTGCGACCCACGTCAAATTTTGTTTCAATGAAGTTTAAACTTTTTCACTAATGAGTTGAGTTCAATGTCACATTAGAATAAGTCCTAATAATAGGATATCGGACCTCAGGAGGTTAAAATATAAAGATTTTGGTAGCTGTTGGTTTTGTTGATGTATTTGTTTCTTTTATTGAATTAAACAGTATAATTTTTTTTTTGTATATGGGTGATGAAGGGTGTGTACCTATGTGTATGGGTTTCGACTACTGCTGAGTCGTGTTCTGCAACAGTTCTCAACTGGGCAGAATTATGCGATACGGTGTCCCCCCTAGAATACGTGGGACTGCCTGAGCTTACAGGCTCAGGGCGGGATTCTCCGTCGCGGTTAGCTTCGGTACCCGCCTAGGGTAGATGTTCCGGACAATAGCATTATCGAGTGCACACGCACCGAGTAGCGACTTGCGCGTCGTAAATTTAAGAAAACATTGTGATATAGTTAAGTCCTTATAATAGTTTCGTGCAATGTAAACATTTAAGTATAGCTGTTAATTGTAAATAAACATACTCACGTCTAGCGTATCATTCCATAGCGGATCGGATAGGTTCTTACTAGATTCTAATAAGATTACGTAAAATGTAAACAAACAGAGCCTATTCGATCCGCCGCGCATGCGCGTTATCTACGACTGATCACTCCCGTGACGCTAAGGCGAGTATTTATACCCCTGAGGTGGGGGACGAGGTAATATACTAGCGTCGCGGGGGAAAATCGGTCGTAGATCGACGACACACGCCATTCGGTACGTAGGAATGACAAATTAGTATGTAAATAAATATAAGGATTAGCATAAGTTAAGCGTAATTAATAAAACGCAATGTTATTTGTATATTTAATAAAATAAAGACTGCGCGGGGGTGAGGTAGCCCGGCGAAGTGGAGGGGATACGGCCGGCAATAAAATGAGGCCGGCCGCCCGCCACGGGACACTCTTCCGTACGCCACCAAATGGTAAACATCGCCGAACTACAACACCTCCCGCTACTTGGCATTCTACAAAGTATTGTTTTTCTTCACTCCATCATTAACTTCAACCAGTCATAATCTACTTCGTAATCTACATACATTAAGCTATCGAACCATGTAAAAAACATGCGTATATGTCTAATAGATATTTTTTTTAAAATTGTTGAAACTCAAAAGTCATAAAAGGTGATTATAAGAAAATTGAATTCAAACTTCTATACCCAAAAAAAGTATGTTATTGTAGGAGGTTACATAGATAGCATGTTATTTGATGAATAGATTATATGGTCTTTTATAATTGATGTACAATTTTATAATTGTATACCTGTATTCCTGTTGTTTACCACGCCAAAGTGAACAAAGTAATGAAAGTACGGTAGATAGGTTTTTGCTAAATATTACATTTATAATATGTTTTCTATTGGATTTTACAGGAGAAGGATATAATTTGAATAATTCGTAACTAAATAAAAATAACACCGATGTAAATCAACATTGTTTATCATAAAAAAAATCAATTTTAACAAAAATAACTTTTTAGTTTTCTAATTACTTCATCAGTCAAAATCAACAAAGATATATATTTACTACGCTAAAGCATAGCCAAATGAGATCAAACATACAAACTTCTATTTAAAAAGTACCTTTTTTCAGTCTCAAAATTCAAGTTAAAGTTTAGTGAAAAACTGGTACAATCACAACACGTTTTTTAAAAGGGACCTTATCGTCGGTAATAAAATATTTAGTGATATCATATGAAAACAACTATAAAACTTTTCATGAAGTTAGATAATATTAATTTTAGATCACTTTCGAAACTAAACTTATACTAAAAACCTGTAAATTGTCTCCGTTAACATTAAAGTATGCACGTATTTAAAAACGGACCTTATTGTCGGATGTAAAATTTTTAGTAACAAAGTTAAAACACGGATTCAAAAATACGATAAATGTTGTAGTTCTAACTATTAATTATAATTCGTCACTCTGTTTAAAGAATCTTACTAATAATACAGGGTTATTTTTAATTCACTGACAACCTCTTAACCCTGAATTCCTATCACTCAAACAAATGTTTTTTGTTTTACGACTTTTTAAAATGAAGCACTTTTTTTCCCATACAAATACACAGAGTATCGTAAAAATAAGAGGAAATTTCAAATTTTCAAAACGGTATTACACTAAAAATATTAAGTTATGACAAAAGCCGTAAAACAAAAAACATTTGTTTAAGTGGTAGGAGTTTAGGGTTAAAAGGATGCTAGTGAATTACAAATAACCCTGTATAATTATAAATCAACGAGCTGTAAACCTCTAAAGACACAAATTGGGGTAAATGTCTTCATAACTGAAGTCATCATACAATGCGTCAATTTATGGATGGCCAGTTTTTGAAAATGTTCCTATCTTACTGCAATGAAATCAGGCAAATAGATCATTAATCGTGTGATAATTCTGATTGACGTTTTTGACAAAAATATTATCCGTTTCTGTACTGGTTTCGGTGTCAGCCTGACCGCAGTAAGAACGGGAACGTATCAAAATATACAGGATTATTTGTAATTCACTAGCATCCTTTTAACCCTAAACTCCTACCACTAAAAACAAATGATTTTTGTTTTACGGCTTTTGTCATAACTTAATATTTTTGGTGTAATAAGGTTTTGAAAATTTGAGATAACCTCATATTTTTACGATAGGTACTCTGTGTATTTGTATGGGAAAAAAGTGCTTCATTTTAAAAAGTCGCAAAACAAAAAACATTTGTTTGAGTGATAGGAATTCAGGGTTAAGAGGATGTCAGTGAATTACAAATAACCCTGTATCAAGTTTAAAAACAATAATGGACGAAATACATAATGGTCATAATATTATATACTAAAATTTTCTATGAAACTATTGATAAAACGAACTTTTTTAATCGTGTATGTATCTACAGAATGGTTTAGGTTAGGTTAGGTTTATTTTATGAAAATCCTGTATTAAAGTTGATAATTTCCAAGAAAATTGCATTATATCAAATAACCATTATGTATTTCGTCCATTATTAATTTTAAACTTTATATATTTTGATACGTACCCGTAAGAACATGTAGGAGTTTTTCTTTTAGACGGAGGAAGAGCGGTTGCGGTGCCGCGCCGACAAGTACCGTCATTTCTTCAAAAACCGATACAGCTCACACAGAAAGCATACGACAGAGACACCGACAGTTAGGTCCCTTTCTCACTAAACTTTAAGGGATATTTTTAACCCATAAAAATCGATTTAAAAACCTATGTCTTTGTCAAATTACAATTTAGAGACTACTTATTATAATGGAGTAAAAAAAGAAAATATGTTTTTTTTCGACATTTTACTTTAAACGTGATTATCTCGGAAACTAGAACCGACAATAAGGTCCCTTTTTAACCGACTTCAAAAAAGGAGGAGGTTCTATGTTCCACTGTTTACATTTTTTTTTTTTTCTATAATAATAATGATAATAAATCATTTATTTCGAGTAACTTTACAGACTCATACTTATGATTAATGTCTTAAACTACTTATATCTATGTTACAAGAAATAATAAATTTTACACAGATGTTTTTAATAGTTATGTTTCTAGAAGCACCCCAGCACCGGTTATACATAATAGGTGCTTTTAGAAACATGCATATCATCTCAATGCCTCAAATATGGGCAGTCTAACCTTTCGGCTATCGAACGCAGGACGGGGTTGGGGCTGGCCCGCACCCGGCGCACCAAGGATGTGCATCGCTTGCGCATAATTGTATAAAAGCAATCTATGCGCGCTTCAGCAAACATCCCTGATGCGCTACAGAAGCGGGGCAGCCCCATCAGCACCCGGAACGCGTTGTTGTATTGGACCCGGAGGGCCCCGTAGGCCCGTTGCGAATAATGCGCCCATAAGCAGTGAAAAGAGTTAATTTCACCTCCCTGGTACAGCGCGCAAACTTACGCGCAATCATGTTTGCCCGCACCGACAGGGCCCTCCGTTCACGCTCAATATCCATGTTGTCTTTTAGGTCTGAGGTGACAACATGGCCTAAATATTTAAAACTAATTACCCTTTCCAAAGGACTACCATTCAAATTTATAGGAGGTACTTTAGGTATCTTATAACCAGTAGGCTCAAACACCATGTATTGTGTTTTGCCCACATTATATTTAAGCCCATGTTGGATAGCGTAAGTCTCACAAATATTCAAAAGCTTTCGCAAACCACAAGCTGATGCGCTCAACAAAACCATATCGTCTGCGTAACTCAAATTATTCAGACAGACTGTGTCAATATGGCAGCCGACATGCGTTTTGCCAAGCGCCTCGAGAAGCTCATTTATGTACAAATTAAAAAGTGTGGGCGAGGCCAAACCCCTCTGCCTCACCCCACACTCCAACCTGTACGAGTCTGAAAAAGTATCTCCCCATCTAACACTATTGACCTGGCTCCCATACCAATACTTCAGAATTTGTATGGTCTCATTAGGTAGTTTAATTGCCTTTAATTTTTCCCATAGGACATTGTAGGAAACCAGGTCAAAAGCCTTAGACAAGTCTAAGTAACATGCATAAACGGGCGTCCTTCTATTTAAATAATATTTGACAGTGTGCTTAAGGCACAGTATTGCACTCTCCGTTGATAACCCTGGGCGAAAACCAAACTGGTTGGGGTTAAGACTCACGTACTTATTTAACTGTACATTAAGCACACTATCAAATACCTTAGCAATGATAGTCGCAAGGGATATAGGCCTGTAGTTATTGGTGTCAGACAAATCTCCCGTTTTATTTTTAGGTACAGGAACAACTACAGTTTTCGTCATATCCTCAGGTAAATAAGAGTGCCTTACACACAGCGTGTAAAACAAAGCTAACACTCTTGCAATGTGGGGACCCGCATTCTGGAGATGTTCGATGCTGAGGCCATCGTGTCCTGGGGATTTGCCTCGAGAGATAGATTTAATAGCCTCGGCTACATCCTTAGCCGAGTATCTTGGTCCAGGTTCCATGTCAGTGGTCTCAGCATCGCTCACCCCACCCTGCGATGGTCCAAGCGGAGATTTGACAAAGAAATGGTTTTTAAAAGTGTCAGCTATGTCTTTTGCATCAGTCTTGCCATTAACGCTCACAGGGCACGAAGGTCGATATTTCATGTTGTTCGTGGCTTTCCAAAAAGATCGGAAGTCCTTTTTGGAGTGCTGTGAAGCTAAAATATCCATTTTTATTTGGGTCTGATGGTCCTGGCACCACTTTAAGCGAGATTTGAATATTTTTCGAGTTTCATACATCTCATTAAATAACCTGCCAACCTCCGGTCTACCATAAACTGTCCACACATGAAACCTTTCTCTCGCAGCCCTGTGCGCATCACTGACATGCCGATTCCATCCCACTATCTGCTTTTTGGGCTTACGCTTCCTACTTGTAGTTCGTGTCGCCGCCACACAAAGGGCAGACACAATACTTTTATACAAACTGTCCAGGACTTTCCTATGCCTAATGTCACTACAATATTTATCGACACAGTGTGTAAACTCAATAGGAAAGTCTATACATTTCAACAACCTGTTGCACTCTTCGTTATAATGGATTATTTGCTCCGACCCTCTCTCTCCCCATATTATATGTCGATTAGATACGTTAACTGGTCTGTTTAACTTGGGTGTAAGTAGCTTCAAATTACACCGTAATATGAGTGGGAAATGGTCGGACCAAGTCACATTATACTCAACGTATAGGTCATGTACAGATGCACATACAGCCTGTGTTATAACACAGTGGTCTAACCACCGCCTACACTTATGAGCGTCACTAATGAAAGTATAAGTTTCAGAGTCAATACCTAGTTTTTGTATATCCATACAACACCAATCCAGATCATTGCAATAGTTCATTAGTTCACGGAAAAACAACTCACCCGGATGCACATTGAAGTCTCCCATTATGTAAACCGATTCAACCCCGTATTCATCAACAATGGCACTCACCGCACCGAGACAATCTGTAAAAACCGGTAGGTTGTCCGCGCTATTGGTTGGCATATAAACACTAATGACTATAATCGGACGGTCGTCCGTCACTATTTTAATTGCGCATAAACGCGGATTATCGCACTGTACAACCGACACGTTTTGAAAAACGGCACTATTCCAGAGAACCGCAGAACCTCCATGCGGACGGCTATTCAAAAACGGAATCTCATCCGGCAAAAGCCATGTCTCTTGGAGAGCAACAATATGACATGTTTTGCACAGCTGTCTAACACCGTCAACACAGCGCTTTACACTTTTACAATTAAGACTTGCAAATGTGTATGGATCTGCGCTAGGCAGAGTTGGACAGGGATAAATACATAGATATAATACTGTGAAGAAAGTGTACCTTGCTTTCACTGCGTCGCTTCTCGCAGGGCCCTGCTTGCATCCACGGCGCTCTTCAGCTCGATCCACTTTGAGATGGTGGTGTAGGGTGTGTGTGTGTATGTTTTTTCGTATATAATGCCCGAAAACCGAACTTTTAATATTTTATATGCGCACAAGCACTCAGCGCGTACCGACCGAAACCACGAGAGCTTTAGAACTGTCACCTTGACAGGTCAGAAGAGTATTTCTGAAGGATACACTGAGAGGTGTATTTTCCTATCAAGGTTGAAAACCGAACATTCCCCCGCCCAAGCCATTTCCAATGGCTTAATCCCGAAACAATCCGAATAGAAGAAACCGAAGCCTAATCCACAGGCAGCCGAGAAAGCTTGGCAATCGCTCGTTGTAAGACCGTGCCTTGAGCCAACTTAACGTCAGCAACCCGAACCGTACCATCTTTGCCTGGGTACAACTGGACGATACGTCCACGACGCCAATGTAGAGGAGGGGCGTTTTCCTCCTTTAATAGAACCAAATCTCCCACCTTGGGAGGGGCAGCAGGGTCATTCCACTTGACTCTCTGCTGTAGAGTATGGAGATACTCCAAATGCCAACGATGCCAAAATCTTTGTGAAATTTGCTGTAACAGCTGGAACCGAGTTAACCGATGCAGTTTCTCCTCTTGGAGGGGGAATTCAGGAACGCCATTTAAAGGCTGACCGATTAGAAAATGACCCGGAGTTAGAACCTCTGGGTCGTTAGGATCCGAAGAAAGGGGACACAGAGGTCGCGAGTTTAAAACGGCCTCTATTTTGCAAAATACGGTACTTAACTCCTCGAAAGTGAGAATGGTCTCTCCGATTACCCGTTTGAGATGAGTCTTGGCTCACTTCACAGCTGACTCGAACAAACCTCCCCATGAAGGGCATGCTGGGGGGTCAAATATCCATGAAATTCCACGACAAGCTAACTCATGACCGATTGTTCTTTGATTCTCAGTCAAAAAACTTTGAACTTCTCGTAAATAATTGTTAGCACCCTTGAAGTTGGTACCGCAATCCGACCGAATGATAGTAGGCAGCCCACGCCTAGACACAAACCGAGAAAGAGCTGCTATAAAAGCTTCTGTGGAAAGTTCCGAGACTACTTCCAGATGGACACTCTTAGTGGCCAAACAAACCAAAACGCATAGATAGACCTTTGTGATTTTCGGTTTCCGCAATTTATGGGATTTCACAAGGAACGGCCCTGCAAAATCTGTGCCAACACCTTCAAAAGGTCTGGCTGCTACAACCCGATCGCGAGGCAAATTACCCATTAACGGTTGAGTGGTAGATCCCTTCAGTTTGTAACACGGTATGCAGTTAGTGGTGACCTTATTAACCGATCGTCGAGCCGATAATACCCAATATTTGCGTTGCAGAATACCTAACAACGTATTTGGACCGACATGTGCATTTTTTAAATGTAAATCCCGAATCAAAATAGTTACAAAGTGACCCGATTTAGGAAGCACTAACGGATGTCGCGAATCATAGGGTAAGTCCGAATTTTGTAGTCTACCACCTACCCGAAGCAACCCCTTAGAGTCTAGGAAGGGGGTTAGACGTTTCCAGTGGCCCTTAAGCCTTTGATTATTCCGCAGAGTATCAATTTCCTCGCCGAAGTTCTGGTTTTGAATTAAAGCTACACAAACCAACAAAGATTCTTCCCTCTCTTCAGGTGACAAATATTCCGATTTGATTTTGTTATCTTTATTCCGACAGTTATGAGAAAACCTCCGTAACCAACCTACGACACCGATTAATTTGTCGAGAGAACTATACCGATTTAAAACATCAAAATCCGAAACCGTTTGATCTTTACCGCTGGTTGCTACTAAGCAACGCAAACCAGGTAGTACAGCTGGCGCCTGTACTACCGAAACAGGCCAATGGGATTCAGGCCCCTGGAGCCATTTCGGACCCCACCATAAAGGATGGGAAACCAAGTCTGATGACTGACAACCTCGGGATGCACAGTCAGCCGGATTCATCTGGCCTGGAACGTGCCGCCACGAAATGTGTACCGCAGAATTCTGTAACTGTGACACGCGATTCGCTTCAAATACCTGTAGAGTATGAGGTGGCGTTTTAAGCCACGATAGGACAATGGAGCTGTCCGTCCATCCGTAAACCTCCGAGACATCCATGGTTCTTTGCAAACAAAGACAAACATGATGCAGGAGCTTAGCTAAGAGCACGGCTCCACACAATTCCAACTTTGGAATGGTGAGCCGAGATCTGATGGGAGCGACCTTACTCTTTGCCATTATCAGGTGAACCGAAGAAGAACCGTCCTCAGTGATGGTACGTAAGTAGACCACTGCTGCGTATCCTAATTCCGACGCGTCACAAAATCCGTGAACCGAAACTTGGCACGTTGACTTGGGAAACATACATCGCGGAACCTCGATCCGATTAAGGTTACATAAATCCATTTTAAACCGAATCCAGTCTCTCGCTAGACTCCCACCGATTTCTTCGTCCCACGTTAACTTTTCAAGCCACAAACGCTGGAGTAAACACTTTGCCCAGAAGGTAACCGGGCAAATCCAACCTGTAGGATCATACATCCGAGCAACGGTAGACAAGATTTGTCTCTTTGTAATCAAATTATCCGAAGTTAAAGTCGTCCGATATGAGAAATTATCCGAAATCGGATTATATTGAACACCTAAGACCGAAACCGAACTATCCACTTCAGGATTATCAAACAAATGAGGAACTTGCAAATGATCTTCTGGTAAGTCCTTCAGAAGTGCAGGACAATTGGATATCCATTTACGCAACTCGTATCCTGCCGAATCCATTATTTGGATTAATTCCCGTTGGAGTAAGAGAGCCTCCTCTTCGGTATCCGCTCCTGTCAAAATGTCATCGACATAGATATGTTGCTCTAGTGTGGCCGCAGCCTTAGGAAACCGTTCGCGTTCTCTATTTGCGAGTTCTAGTAAAGTCCGAATAGCCACGAAGGGGCTAGATTTTAAACCATAAGTATTTGTGTTCAATTCGTATACGAGCAGCGGCTCATGAGGCGACTCACGCCATAGAATCAATTGAAACCGCCTGTCCGAAGGATCAATCCAAGTTTGACGAAACATCATTTTAATATCCGTCACGAAAACAATCTGATGCTTCCGAAAGTGCATCAAAATCTCCGTGATGTCCCTATGAAGTTTAGGACCCGCATGTAGACAATTATTTAAGGATGCGCCCGACGACGTAGCGCAGCTCCCGTCGAATACGACCCGCAGTTTCGATTGTTCATCTTTACATACAGCATGATGAGGAATGACGTAAAACTCCTGACCCGATTGAAAGTCAAACTTTGAAAGTGACATATGACCGAGATTTGAATATTCCCGCATAAAGTTGATGTACTTTTCGCGTAAGGCAGGCTTCGCCTTAAGCCTACGTTCTAACGCCAGAAACCGTTTCTCCGCAATGGCGCGGGAATCCCCTAAAACCGGTCGCGATGATATAAATGGCAATTTAGTCATAAACCGTCCGTCATTCAACCGTACTGTATTATTTTTATAATGAAGCTCACACTCCTGGTCTAATGGATTAGACTGGCTCGCTTGGGGTGGCTCTTCCACCTTCCAAAACTTCTCTAAGGTATCCGAAATTGACGCGCCAAAAAACTCCGAATCATCTATTAGAGTTGAGGCAGCCGGCTGCACTAGCACCGGGCCTAACAACACATAACCGAAAACCGAATTATAAGCCGTCAGCCCGTTAGGCTGTAATACTATTTTATCTCCTCCAACTAGTGCGCCGAAAACATCCGAACCTAGTAATAAATCGATAGGTGCCGGTGAACCGAAATGTGGATCTGCCAGAGTTAAACCCTCTGTAAGCCGAAGAACCGAATTATTTAAATTAAGTGCAGGCATGTGACCGATTATATTTTTCATACTAACCACCGGAGTGGTAACCATAGGAAACCGCTTAGTAACCGGAGAGAAGGTCAACGAACCCTTCCCACAAATACCAATAGCCTTTGTATTACCAATACCCCGAATATGGTTGTCCGATGGCTCTAGCCGTAATCCTAGCCTGCGAGCTAAATCCGAAGTTATTAAAGACCCCTGCGAGCCTACGTCCAGTAACGCCCGAACTTCAATGCCCTTATCCAAATCCGAATTAAAATAGACTTTTACTAAAGCCGTGGGCAGTAACACTGTTACTGGAAGTAGCCCCGGGGCAGTATGGCCGAGAGAAACCGTATCCTATGGTCTACTATACTGCTGGTCGTGATGACGGGCAGTATCTCTTTCGCCATGACGACGTTGGTCATGACCATCACGAACCTGACCCTCACCTTGGTCATACTCTCTCCGCTGTTGAGCCTGATGAGGAGACGGAGGTTGAGTGCGAGACGGATTCACTCTTCGTCCAGACCGAGAAGGCGAGCCACGGTGCGACCGTGCAGGAGAACCACGGTGTGGCCGTGGTGGATCTGAAGCAATATGACCCCCGCCCGTACGGGCCGGTGACCGCTCAGCCGAACGTCGCTGGTTAGGGTGGCCCTGATGAGAGCCCGACCGATTGAAACACAATAAGGGATGATGTTTCCTACTCCCACACGATGCACAGTTAGGAACCCGATTACAATATTTATATCCATGTGGTCCGAGGCAAAAGAAACAAAACCGATTTTTCTGCACATAATCCTTCCGAGCATATGGGGACATCGCTTTGAACTCCGAACAGTGTGGAAGATCACGATGGTCCCGATCTCCACAAAAGCCACAAGGCTGGATAAGTGTCACTCCTGTGAACTGCGGTGCCCTACGACGTGGCCTAGATGGACTCGCAACAGGCTCCTGAATGGGATGCACAGGGTCGGCCCTGGCACATTCCAATAACCGACATTCTACCTCGAGAAATTCCTGTAAATCCGAAAATGTTGGAATGGTCTCCGCTTCATTCCCACACTTTTGCTCAAACCGAGTCTTCAAATTGGTAGGCAATTTTGCCAGGCAAATATGGAGAAGTAGGAACGACCACTCCATGACAGGAAAACCAAGACGCTCCAGTGAGTTGACAGCCATAATGATTGGATTGAGAAACTGTGCCCGCAGACCGATAAGTTTGGGAGACACAGACGGCAGGTTAAGGATTTGGTCCACATGCACGTCTGCCAGCCGACGGGTATTTTGGTACCTTTTCATTAAAAGTTCCCTTGCAATTTGGTAACCCTCATCCGATATCCGCAAATGTTGGATCAAACCCCGAGCTTCACCGGAGAGGCACGACATAAGATAGGCCAACTTTTGAGCCCCCGATAAGTCCGAACGTGAATCCACCAAACTATCAAACAAATTATTGAATCCCACCCATTGGTCCATAGCCCCAGCGAAGGACGGTAATTGTAAAGTTGGCAACCGAGATAATAGTCCATCTGACTCCGACCGACTTGAATCCGACTTACTATCCGACCTATCAATAGTTTGTTTATATTCAAAATTCGCCTCCATTAGCCTATCGAAAGCCTCTAAACCGCGCGTATACTCAAGGCGACATGCAGCAAGAATTTCCGCCTGAGCTGGTACGTCCAAATCCGCTAGTTCGATAATCCGTTGAAACGCCTCTTCAAATTTTAAAAATTCCGTATTTACCGTTAATAAGCGCATTTTCAATCGACCCGCATGCTCCGATCGAGTAATAAGGTCCGCACTATCGATCAACCATTGTAATTTAACTTTAAATACCGAGAAATTATATTTAAACGACATCGCAATGTTTATCAATTCACTCTCCGAAAATAAGTAATTAAATCCGTATATTACTTATCAAACAGAAAACACCGAATGTTACACGTATTATGCAAACCGAAATTCACTTATTCACTTCACTATTTCACTTAAACACTTATTTAAACCGTAAATAAACACCAATAAACCGATCAAAACAATCCAAACACAAATTACCAGTAGATAACAAGACAAGTGATTGATAAGAATTGTCAAACGTCAAACGTCAAATTCAAATGACACCATAGATTAAAATAAATCCGAACTGGCATACATGACAGCGTTTATTAACACAAGCCCGAACACACCCAAGTTACCAACCCACTATCAAAAATATAAACCGAATTGAAATTCGAAGGTAGGTATAAAATCCTTTGTTCGAAGATAAAATAAGGTCAATCCGACCGAAATAACCAAAATAAACCGAAATAAAGCCGAAACAACCACGCTCTGCTACCAAAAATGTATGGATCTGCGCTAGGCAGAGTTGGACAGGGATAAATACATAGATATAATACTGTGAAGAAAGTGTACCTTGCTTTCACTGCGTCGCTTCTCGCAGGGCCCTGCTTGCATCCACGGCGCTCTTCAGCTCGATCTACTTTGAGATGGTGGTGTAGGGTGTGTGTGTGTATGTTTTTTCGTATATAATGCCCGAAAACCGAACTTTTAATATTTTATATGCGCACAAGCACTCAGCGCGTACCGACCGAAACCACGAGAGCTTTAGAACTGTCACCTTGACAGGTCAGAAGAGTATTTCTGAAGGATACACTGAGAGGTGTATTTTCCTATCAAGGTTGAAAACCGAACAAAATGTAAACAAACCGCTTGCCATATTACTTATAGGGTTGGTTTACTGCCGTCAGCAAAAACAGTTCTGCATGGTTCCTTGTGCTTGTAATGAACAAACTTACGGAAAATAATACCTTTCGGCCATAAATTACTGTCTAAAAACAACGGTACGGTCGATTCAGCGACAAAAAATTTATAGGCGCTGTAGTACTCTTCGTTTCTTATTTTTAATTTTTCCAGTGATACTGATTCATTAGTTTTGTCCCTAATGTGATCAGCAATTTCCGATACTATCGCTTTTTTATCTACTCTTGTAATAAACATGGGAATTCTGCGCTCCACCGCTTTAAAATTTCCTTGCGTCGTAATTTCCGTACCAAACTGCCCCTCAAATCGCTTGTTCAACTTCTTATTTTTGTACTGCATGGTCTGCCAATCGTCTTTATCATTTTACACCATTTTAATGTTTTTTGTAAACGTGCTAACATTCGACACAGAAATGCCTTTAGGCGCCGGCCCGGCCGCCGGCACGATCATCTGTTCGGCGCGATGACTCATCTGCATCGTTACATCGGTCGCCGGCGTCGATACAATGTTCTCCGCGTTAGGTTGTCTACCCGCCATAACAATTGAGCAATAAGTTGCACCTTCATTTGTATTTACGCTTATATGAGACAATGTTTGTTCTCTGCTGATGTTTGTTGTATCATTTAATGTCGAGTTATGATGCGATATACCCGACGGTCCGCTATCTAAGCACCAAGCACCCCGTCTTTGGTTGACATTACACATCGATAACCGCGCTGGTGCGATATTTTTAACCCTTTCAACGCCACGCCTCGACAAAACGTAAACCTGCTTTGAATCTTATGTCATTGTGTCAAGATCACTTTGACACTGTACTTTGTGACACCTATAAGTGTCGTTGGCGTTGAAACGGTTAATAGCCTGAACATCTTTTCTTAGGTCCTCTAGCTCATCCAAGGTAACGTAATTCGCCTTAATATTGGCCAAGTCGTTCTGCATGCGCACCATATCCTTCAACAATTTTGTGCAGTCCAGATGATCGAAAGTAATTGGTGGCAATTTTTCCAATTCTCTTGCCACAAATACAGGTATTGAACTGGGATCTTCTGTTCTGAAGACGCCAATTATGTCGTATATATCACGTTGCTCCTTTCCATCACCTCGCCGTTGTATATTTTGTTTATCCGTTGTAGCAGCGTCAAAGAGTAACGACTTCGACTTTTGAATTTCGATAGCGGTAAATGCTGACGTACATAGACGAACTAAAGTGTCTTCACTAATCGATGATAATTTATTTTGTATATAAGACAACATTTTGTCTATAACAATGTTACATCCACAACACTTCACTGTTTCCGACATATTGATTTACGACGCTCGCGCGCCGGTTAAAAATAATTAACAGACAAGATACAGATACGTGTGTCACCGCTGTGCGCTATGTATGTTCATCGATATCTCCGCCAATTGTGGGCCGATTTTCAAAATTCTTTTTTTGTTTGAAAGAAACTTTCGAGGTGGTTCCATTGGCACCAAGTCAAGATCTGATAATGGAATCTTGGGTAAATCGACGGAAACCCTTAAATTTTATAGGCACAACTATGACGATTTTAGAATTTTTAGCATCTAGTCAAGCATTTTCATTCAGAAAATGTCATTTGGTAAACTGGATCTGATGAAGAAGATCACAGATGGCCAACGGAACTCCTCAACGGGTCAAATCTTGCAAGTTGAATTTGACCCACTTCCCGGTTTCTGCATTGAAATTTTGCATGCTTGTGTAAATTGGATGACAATGCAATATTATTGCAACATGGAGCTAATCTGATGATGGAGCTGGATGGTGGCCATAGGAACTCTGTAATAAAACGACGCAACCCCGTCAAGTTTGGGCTAGTTTCATTTGTCTTGACGAGCACTTTCATCCCAGATGGTAACCAGGGTCTGATGATGGAGCAGGAAGATGGCCAAAGGCACTCTACAATAAAATGACACAAACCCCGTCGAGTTTGGGCTCGTTTGATTCGTCTTGACCAGCACTTTGATCCCAGATGGTAACCAGGGTCTGATGATGGAGCTGAAAGATGGTCAAAGGCACTTCACAATAAAACGACACAACCCCGTCGAGTTTGGGCTCGTTTGATTCGTCTTGACGAACACTTGGATCCCAGATGGTAACCAGGGTCTGATGATGGAGCTGGGAGATGGCCAAAGGCACTCCACAATAAAACGACACAACCCCGTCGAGTTTGGGCTAGTGTGATTCGTGTTGACGAGTAATTTGATCCGAGATGGTAACCAGGGTCTGATGATGGCGCTGGAAGATGGCCAAAGGCACTCCACAATAAAACGACACAACCCCGTCGAGTTTGGGCTCGTTTTATTCGTCTAGACAAGCACTTTGATCCCAGATGGTAACCAGGGTCTGATGATGGAGCAGGAAGATGGCCAAAGGCACTTTTCAATAAAATTACACAAACCCCGTCGAGTTTGGGCTCGTTTGATTTGTCTTGATGAGCACTTTGATCCCAGATGGTAACCAGGGTCTGATGATGGAGCTGAAAGATGGTCAAAGGCACTTCACAATAAAACGACACAACCCCGTCGAGTTTGGGCTCGTTTGATTCGTCTTGATGAGCACTTGGATCCCAGATGGTAACCAGGGTCTGATGATGGAGCTAGAAGATGGCCAAAGGCACTCAACAATAAAACTACACAACCCCGTCGAGTTTGGGCTCGTGTGATTCGTGTTGACGAGCATTTTGATCCCAGATGGTAACCAGGGTCTGATGATGGCGCTGGTAGATGGCCAAAGGCACTCCACAATAAAACGACACAACCCCATCGAGTTTGGGCTCGTGTGTTTCGTCTTGACGAGCACTTTGATTCCGTATGGTAACCAGGGTCTGATGATGGAGCTGGAATATAGCCAAAGGCACTCCACAATAAAACGACACAACCCCGTCGAGTTTGGGCTCGTTTGATTCGTCTTGACGAGTACTTTGATACTAGATGGTAACCAGGGTCTGAAGATGGAACTGGAAAGTGACCATAAGAACTCCGTAATAAAACGACGTAACCTCATCAAATTTGGTCTCGTTGGATTCGTCTTTATGAGTACTTTGGTAATCAGGGGCAAAAGTACAGATAGCAAAAAAAAACTTGAATTGAAAATAGATTTTGTAACAAACATATTTCGAGGTCAAACTGATGATTTTATCCTACGTATCTAATTATACAAATATAACTAAAAAGCAAAAAATAAAATAATTTTTAAATAAAAAATAAAACCGACTTCAAAAAACACCCAAAAACTAAAACGCAAAAATAAAATAAAAATTGAACCGACTACAAACAAAAAGCATAGAAATATCTTCCTTCTAACGGTGAGGCCACACGAGCGTAATTTTGTGAGTCGTGAGCGGCAGAATTTCGGTTCGCGTCATACAATATGCGGGCCATCACGTGACACTCACATGACACAATGTCTGCCGCTCACAACTCACAAAATTACGCTCGTGTGGCATCACCCTAATCTGTTTGAAGTCGGTGACTCAGCGCGAGCCAGCAGGAGTGGACCTAGCCATCGACCTTACGTACGTACTATCTATTGGGTTTCTTTCTACCACTCCTGCTGGCTCATGCTGAGGCACCGACTTCAAACAGATTAGGGTGAGGCCACACGAGCGTAATTTTGTGAGTTGTGAGCGGCAGAATTTCGGTTGCGCCATACATTGTGTCATGTGAGTGTCATGTGATGGCCCGAATATTGTATGGCGCGAACCGAAATTCTGCCGCTCACGACTCACAAAATTACGCTCGTGTGGCCTCACCGTTAGAAGGAAGATATTTCTATGCTTTTTGTTTGTAGACGGTTCAATTTTTATTTTATTTTTGCGTTTTAGTTTTTGGGTGTTTTTTTCATAGATAACGTCACAAATAGCAGCCAATGTCCGCCCTTCGCGTGATCACAGGTGTTCGGATCGGACGTGAAATTAGCTTTGTGAGGGGCTATTATTATTATTCCGGGATAGCCGAATTCTAATAAATAATGGTTTTGTTCCATGAAGGAGATAAAAGAAATAATATCGCAAAATTCATGAATTACTAGTTCCACTATGTTGCACCTATAAGTGACAAACTACAAATACGCTGCAGAATTCGATAGTTCAGCCAATTCCTCTCCATGGTAAATAAGATAATGGTATTAATGTTACTCAGAAGGTAGCGAATCCTTTTATTTCCCATACCTATAATACTTAGATACCTAATTTCATCTATGAGAATCGTAAGTAATTTTTTGACGGTTTTGACATTTTGATGCCATGCTAAGTATCTGTTCAAAATTATTCAGTTTTTACAATCTCTTGAAAGTGACTATTTTTGACATACATTATGTGTTAGAACTTGAGCGACGATATTTATTTATTTATTTATTCATAAAATACAAAATATAAACATGAACATGAAGTAATCTTAGGTCTAGATAGTAAATTTAGTTTAGTCTAAGCTAGGTTACAAGTGCTATAGGTAAGTGGTAAAGGTTATATAAAAATAGTACATTATTGTCGTGGCCTGGAAGTAGGCAATTGCTGGCTGAGTACGAGTATTAAACGGACGAGCTTGCGAGTCCGTTTAATTAATACGAAGCCAGCAATTGCTATTCCAGCCGATACTAATATAGAGCTTTTCTCAAAAATGGTGAAGGAAAAAAATAGAATAAACTTTTATTAACTTAATTAGGTACTAAGAATTGCAAATCACTTAAAATCAAATGTCATTAAACCCTTTCCCGCCTTTTTTGCATTAACGCCAAATCATTTTTTAAATATCACTCCGCTTAAATTCTTACCAGCTGAAAATATCGTCTCTGCCCTCACAGACAACAGACTCACACGCTATCAGCTCTTGAGCAGAATAGTTCAAAGCTATTGGAAACGATGCAGCATGAAGTATCTGACTTCACTTCAGCAACGCAACAAATGGAATACGCTTTCCAAACCTGTGAGTGTAGAGACCGTAGGTTGTTGTCAAAGAATAGATGACAATATGCATCCAATGTTTTGGCTTCTGGCTGTTGTTTCACAAGTTTTTCCTGGAAAGGATAACATAACTCGTGTTGCTAAAATCATAACCGCTTCTGGGACGTACATTCGTCCGATAACTCGACTCTGTCCTCTACCTACACAATAATTATAAGTTCTCGCTTTAATTTTAAGTTTATCCACCGCTCTAGTAGTAAGCATTATTTTTAGTGCTTTTAATGTAGAGGAAACCTCTAGGCCCCCCGAAGTTGGCTGCACCATTTATGTTATTTATTTATTTTTACTAAAATACTAAAGAACTAAAGTCACGGACATAGCTCGAAGAATCGCTAGACTTAAGTGGCAGTGGGCAGGGCACATCGCCCGTAGAACTAATAATAATAATAAAGGAAGCGTCGAACGCGTGGCTGCAGCGTGGCGAGCTGTTCCCCGAGACCGAAGTTTTTATGATTGCAATCCAAGATCAAGTAGTAGATACTAAAAACTATCAAAAACATATTATCCGCAGACCAAACCTCACGACAGATCATTGCAGACACTGCCACAGTAGCTCTGAAACAATCCAACATATAACTGGCGCATGCAAGTCTATAGCTCAATCCGATTATAAACACCGACATGACCAGGTAGCTGCTATAATTCACCAGTACATAGCCTTCAAGCACAAATTTATCTTCGAGAAATTGCCCTATTACAAATACAAACCACAATCAGTCCTAGAAAACGGTAACTACAGGATATATTGGGACAGAACCATTATAACAGACAAAACAATACACTTCAATAGACCTGACATCACAATATTAGATAAACATAACAAATCAGTAACCTTAATAGACATCGCCATCTGCAACACTCACAACTTAAAAAACACATATACAGACAAAACTACCAAATACACAGATCTCTCGATTGAGATCAAAGCACAGTGGCAAGCCCGTAGTGTAAAGACTGTTCCGATCATCCTCTCCACAACAGGCGTCATCCCAAAAACCCTCCATACAAGCCTCCGGACCTTGGGCATACACCCATCCACATACACACTCCTACAGAAAGCAGTCATCCTCAACACATGCCGCATAGTACGTAAATTTTTATCCATTTCATAGCTTAACAATAAAAAAAAAAAAAAAAAAAAAAAAAATAGCACTTGGCTTAGGCCCGTGCACTATTGTACCTCCTGAGCAGGAGAGATGTTGTTAATAAAAAGGAAATAATAATAATAATAAATCTTTATTAAATTTTACATTTAGGTACAATTAGATAACTTATACACTAAAATATTTTAAATTAGAACAAAAACAGTTATGTATACCTGAACTAGGAAAATTCCTGTGTTTCAGGTGTAAAAGAGCTAACAAAACTTAACTTAAATATTAAATTACATGCAAAAGAAACAAAATCATTTAGGACAATTTAAATTGTTTTAAGTAATTTAAGTAACCAACTAACTAATAGAATTATCTAACTAACTGAACTATACTATGTTTATTTTAGAACAACTAATAATAGTTCTGTATCTTCATAGGACATGTGTTGAAGTGCTTCTTGAAGAATTTTCTTAGTTTGGATGTAATTATGCGCATAAAACTCAACTTTGGCGTTTAACCTGTTATAAAGGAATGGTGCCAGGAATGCATGAAATCTGGAGGAGAAAGGGTGTTTCTTATTTAAATTTGGTGGGCAAACTATATCCTTACGTCGCTTGTTAGTAGTTTCAATATTATATGGCAAAGCAGCATGCTGTTTTAGAACCGTGTTGATTATAAATAATTGTCTCACTGTTAGTACCTTGCAGGATTTATACAGAAGGTCCGTTGGATACAGAAAAGAGCGAAAAGTAGAGACCTTTAGGATTGCTCGCTGTGCCCTTTCAATGGTTAATAATGCAGATTTGTATGTGCCACCCCATGACGTAATGCAGTATGTTAATATAGACTGACACAAACCAAAGTAAACTAGACGCATCGTTGTAGAGTCTGCAAATTCAAGTAACTTTTTAAAAACATATATTAGCTTCCGGACTCTACCACTTAAGGCGGCAATGTGTTGTTTAAATGAGAGTGTGTCATCTATTATAACACCCAGATATTTAATATTTTTTGCCTTTGTAATCATAGGACATACGCATGAGTCTGAAGTGCAGTTACAATTATGTGCAATTACTGTTTGGTTAGTTGTGGCATAATTCGATTTACGCATTGTGAATTGTACATAGTTAGTTTTTGCTGCATTTAGTGACAATAAAATGAAAATGAAAATGAAAATTTTTATTACACATAAAGCAATATTACATTTTTAGCAGTATACAGTGGTCCCCAAACTAGGCTGAGCCTGTATCTTGGGGCCCAGTGAGTTGGTTTACATCTTAGTTTACAGTTGCGTGTTTTTAGGAAAGCCTACGATAGTTAGTCTATACAGGCAAATAACTAAAGTAGTCGGTATAATACAGAAATGTCAATGGTTAAGATGTGAGCGCATATTGTAGTGTGTGTGTGTGTGTGTGTGTGTGTGTGTGTGTGTGTGTGTGTGTGTGTGTATGTGTGTGTGTGTGTGTGTGTGTGTGTGTGTGTGTGTGTGTGTGTGTGTGTGTGTGTGTGTGTGAGTGTTTGTCTATGAGTGTGTGGATGTATGTATCCTGAGACCTAAGAACAAATATTGAGCATGTTTTCTGTTTGAGCATATGACAGAGACGTAAGCCATTTCCTAGTCATGTAAGTCGCCTTTGACGTTGCACAATTCTTAATGTCCACGTTCCTACAGACTACATTATATATAAATGGATGGATAAACATCGGAGATCTCCTCGCCAGCGCAGATCTAACTCTCGGGACTGGCACCTTATACAGTCGTCTTACCAAAAGCTGATTGCGCAACGCGGATTTCACCACAGCGCTGTGAGTACGCACAACTGCTCTTGATATAAAAAGTTGTCTGACCCTCAGCAACTGACACTCCTTGTAAAGAGTGTCAGTGGGATAGCGGAAAGGTTTCCTAAGCATAACTTTAATGACGGCACGTTGAGCACGTTCAACTTCTATTAAAAAGGTCTTGCAGGCACTGCCCCAGAGACAGACACAGTACTGGATAACAGACTGACACAATGCAAAGTACACATGATAAAGAACACTAGTCGGTGCGCTTCCCCTCAAACGCCTAAAAACAAATACGACCTTTCTCACTCGGGACGCAAGGATACCAATATGTTCCTTAAAAGATAAGCGTTGGTCAACTATAAGCCCCAAATATTTAATCGAGCCGCGTCTCGTAATGCTTGAACAAGAACAGGAAGAGTCTGACTCGTTACATGTGTGCAAATTAAGCTTAAATTTGTGAGACGGATTTGTGGTTATGTTTTTGAAGAAGGGAACATAATGAGTTTTGCCAATGTTCAATGTAAGCAAATTAAAGTCTAGCCACTTAGCTATCTCCCTTAACCCAGAATCGGCCGTAGAGTACGTTTCCTCCCATGTACTTCCGGTAAAGAGAATGGCAGTATCATCAGCGTAACAAATTACTTCAGAATTTGGGATTTGGAGCTGCAGCAGGTCGTTGATATACAAAATAAAGAGGGTAGGTCCGAGAATGCTGCCCTGAGGCACACCAAAAGATACTGGAAGCGTGCCACTGACAGCGTGTCCACATTTTACTAATTGTCGTCTGTCTGTCAAATAACTATAGAACCAATCAAGGGCAACGCCCCTGACACCCATCGCATGAATTTTACGAAGCAGTAAATCAACAGAGACGGTGTCAAAGGCCTTCGCTAAGTCCAGAAACACTCCCAGGCACCTTTTGCCAGCATCCAGATTTGCTGCTATTGTGTTGGCAAGTAAAACTGTAGCGTCTTCTGTGGATTTGCCAGACCTGAATCCGAATTGTTTCTCTGAGATCAATGAATTTTTATTTATAAACTGAGTGAGTCGATTGTTAACAATTTTTTCCAGGATTTTCGAGAAGATGCATAGAAGAGAGATAGGGCGGTAATTTTTTCGGTGTATTTTTGGGTCCATTTTTGTAAATTGGTGAGATAACGGCCAGTTTCCAGCAATCAGGAAAGCACCCCTTTTGGAGACTGAGGTTAATGATGTGGGTAAGCGGTTCCAGGATTATGTCTTTAATCTCTGCAATCAGTAGTGGTTTACAGCCATCAAAGCCAGGGGCACTATCCGGCTTAAGCTGATTGATCAGACGTTCTACCTCGTGAACATTAGTGGGAGTCATAAAGAACGAATTTGGCGAAATCTTACTAGGGACAAACCTCCTAGCAAGCGAAGACTGTGATTCGGAGATTCTACTTAGAATTTGTTCTGCCAGTGTCTCGCCAGCCTTGGAAAAGTGCATGTTACAGAGATCAAGGGACTTTTCCACAGACTCTGCAATTTTGGTCAACTCTCCATAGTTACCGCCCCTACTCGGACTTTCACAAACAGTTTTTATTAATTTCCACATCTTACGGGGATTGTTTCTACATTCAGTGAACTGTTTACTCTGGTACTGAGTTTTAACATTGTAAAGAAGGTTGTCACAAAAATTTCTATAACGCGTATATATTTTGCGTAAAACTGGGTCATTGGGAGCAGTCCTCGCCCGACTGTGTAACCTGTCCCTATGTTTTATACACCTGATGAGCCCTGGTGTGATCCAGGGTTTTAGATTGAATTTTGTACGACTTATTTTAATTATATGGGTGTGTTTTTTAATGGCTATTGATATCAAATCACTAAATCTAGCAGACGCAGTGTTGACTTCAGTGCAGTCAGTCACCTGAGTCCAATCAACCGAACCCAGTTCCTGTGCCACTTTCGCGAAATCTGTCTTAGGTGCCCATCGGTCACGGCCCCTGTTTGTGGCCAGAGAGTGAAGACCTGCCATTGCCATGTCATGATCGGAAACTGAGCATTTACACACAACTCCCAGAGGCGAGGCTTTTGATTTTACAAAGATGTGATCTATGCAAGAATCCCCTCTCGTTGGCAACGTGATAGCTGGAATTAGGCCATGAGAGCACATAAGACACATGTATTCTGCACAATGGTTGCCTGAGGTTTCAGAAATATCGATGTTGATATCGCCAGCAACCAGGATTTGATTGATTTTTGTATTACTCAGGACCGTATCCAGTGAGTTCAAGAAACCGTTTGTGTTGGTAAAGGAAGGTGACCTGTATATAGCCAGGACTAGGATCTCTCCGCCAATGACAACGCTAAGGCAGTTAGCATCTTCAAAGGGCGGTTCAGTAACAGATACTGAGAGTGTCTCACGGACGTAAACGACAACCCCACCGCTCTTGTTGATATATTTTGTAGTGTTATAGGATTGATACCCAGGAAGTTGGTCAATAGCAAAACCCTCACTTAACCAGCACTCTGTGAGAACAATCACGTCGTACCTGATATTCAGGCGCTTGAGGGAGACCACGAAGGAATCGAAATTTCGTTGCATGCTTCTGATGTTCAAGGTTAGGATTTTGAAAGTAAATTCAGGAGTCAGGATATTTTTAAATTGTTCCAATGTTTCGGATGGGCGACAATCAATAACAATAGACTCATCAATTTCGTCCGCAATGTCGTTTTGCATCATTCCCATGAATAATTAAATGACAATTTAAATACAAGATATCGTGGGTATTCGCCATTCCGAAACATTGTTCCTAGATTTATAATAATTCGTGTTATTGCATGTGTGTCAAAGTGTGTGTGTGTTTGCTTGTGTGCTTGTGTTGATGTATGTAAGCGCTTTATTATAACATAAACCTTGTTGGTGACAAATGAATGAGTTCCAATTACGTGACCATAAAATAACATGAAACGAAATGAATTACTACGGCACCAGACTAACAGTGAGACAAAACGAATTTGAGCATGAACCACTAGTTTTTTACTGTTCGGGGGCTTCAAGCTCATCAGGTCTCTCGACGACGGTGGCCGCATCCGTGGGGTGCATGTTAACAGGGGAGAATGAATCAGCCGTGGGGTCACCTGGCCGCGGCTCCACAAACCACCTATCAAGGTCCGAAGCACAACGTATAACAATGGGTTTAGCACCTTCCCGCTTGCGCACCAGTATAACTCCGTTGCTGGTCCAGCAGTATTTAAAGCCTGCGCTGTCCTTGCGCATGCGAGCGTCACGAAATAACATTTTGTTCGACTTCGTCAGACGCTCATTAAAGAACAGCTTGCTTGAGGGTCCCCCAGTTTCAATGTCCGTTGATGTTATGTTGCGTCTCGATCTGCCTGCTTTCAAAAATTTGTTTCGGTTACTATTTCGTGTAAACCTGACCACCAAAGGCCGCGGGTTCGCTCGGGATGAGGTACTGTTGTCAGAGCGCGACCCAACCCTCGAGACAAAGTCGATATCATTTTCGCTGAGATTCATGCCGATCTTGATTGCAGGAGTGAGTACCAGATGTTGTGGGTTTTCATTTGGCAGCTCAGGTAAACCCATGATTTCGACGTCGTTACATAGTGAAAGTTGGTGCTGAACATTTAGATGATTCTCAAGTTCGTTAACTTTTTGTTTTAGGAAGGCAATTTCGCACTCTTGGTTCTCCAATTTGTTTATTTGGGCATCCGAACGTGCCAACCCTGCTTCCAGCACGTCTAGGCGTGATGAGCACTGACCCACTCCCAGTGAAAGATTTTTTAGTTGCTCTTTGACCTCACACATATCTGCACGCAGCAATTTAATTTCATTTGTAAGTGCTGCAAGTGAATCGTTAACAGGCGTAATCAATGTTGGCGGCGTCGGCGGCGCAGAAGGAGGCACCTTACGGCTTTGTGCACGCGTAGTCACGTTAGTGGCTGGAGTTGGATCGTTTGCCGAGCCAGAAGCGCGCACCGGTGTGTTGGTGTTTCCTTTTTTAGGCGCCTTGCTTTGGCACACCGGACAAACCCAGCTATGTTTGAAATTCTCGGATAATTTCTTTTCCGTAACGTTTACGCATACAGCGTGATATTTGTCTTTACATTTTGTGCATTCCAAACTCTGCGATGCCGTCGAATCCTTGCAGCAAGCGAACACCATAATAATTGTAGTACGAAAATTAAGTAAATAATTAATATATTAATCAGGTGGGTATATTTACGTATCGATCCACACAACCAGTCGTGCGAGACACCGACCGCCCGTGCTTTGGCCGTAAGCGAAGGGTCTTCTTAACTGGCGGGCGAGCTAGCGGCGTCCAACGAACTAGACACTGACGTTCGGGTTGAGCGCCGTAAGGCAGGGGTCTAGATTACTGGTTATGCGTTAGCGCACGTCGTAGGCACGTCTATCACAAAGGAGAATCTTTCTCCAACTCCAATATGTGTTCCCGGAGCCAGTTATTAACCACATCAAAGCCTTTTTGTGCGAGCTCGTAGACCTCTTTTTCTGTGCTGGCAGAAAACAAGAGAACAGTATCATCAGCATATGAAATAATTTTACCACCATCCAATTTTAGGTCACATAGGTCATTAATATAGATTAAGAAAAGCGTTGGACCTGGAATACTTCCTTGTGGGACTCCAAAAGGTTTATTTTCAAGGTCACAACTGAGAGTATGGCCTATTTTGACACATTGGGTGCGCTCACTTAGATAACTTTTAGATAATTTGAGCTGGGTTCCTCTTATACCCAAAGATTCTATCTTTCGCAATAAAATAGGAATAGAGACCGTATCGAAAGCTTTTGCGAGGTCCAAAAATATTCCTACTGTTCTATTACCATTGTCTAGTTCCCGCACTACATAGTCCGTTAGTTCATGAACAGCATCAGCAGTTGATAGTTTCGATCTAAAGCCATATTGTGCATTTGATAGTACAGAGACTTTCTCCAAGAATTTAATAAGCCGATTATTTATGATTTTTTCTAACAATTTAGATATTGCCGGAAGTATTGAAATTGGCCTATAATTCTCTACTTGGACTTTACTGCCAGTTTTGTATATGGGTATAACAACAGCTTTTTTTAAACACTTAGGGAAGCAGCCTTGAGACAGGCATTGATTAAAAAGTTTGGTTAGTACCGGGACAAAAATGTGATTAAATCGTTTTAATATTTTGTTAGGTATATTATCCCACCCTACTGCTGAGTCGTCTTTTAGGTTCCTAATTAATCTTTGGACCTCAGCTTCGTCCGTATCTAATAACACAAATGAATTTAGCGGATTCGTATAGCCTGTAGTTGATTGATTATTTTGAAATTTTTGAGCTAGATTTATTCCTACGTTAACAAAATATTCATTTACTCTATTTGCAGATGTCAGCTGTCAACTGACGGTCAACTGACGGTCGATGGGGCCGTAAGGTTCTCGAGTGGCATCCGCGGACCGGAAGACGCGGTGTAGGTAGGCCTCCAACAAGATGGAGCGACGACCTGGTGAAGGTAGCGGGAACGCATTGGATGCGGATGGCGCAGGGCCGATCTGTTTGGCGAGCCTTGGGGGAGGCCTATGTTCAGCAGTGGACGTCTTTCGGCTGAAATGATGATGATGATTTATTTTTAAGTTTTTATTGAACGCATTACAAAACGAAACACACATTTAACTCGAACGCACCCTTACACTCTGGCAACACATCCCCCCTTTCCCGTCCCGCTACAAGTGCACCGAATTTCGAACAAGAAACATATAACTCGCGAGTGACGCTATAATATATAACGCACAAAATAAACTTTATTTACTCCAAAACTGTGAAAAACTACGTTAAAGTGTGAAGTGTCGTGCTGGTAAACATTTTTATTTGTTAAAAATAACTTTTGTGTTGTGTCGAATACGAACACCATGAAGAAACTCAATGCTGGAGATTAGCATCACATTCCGGTGTATCAAGGTATGTCCGTGATTGTACGTGATTTTATGAAAACACATCACAGAGGAACTAATGTCGAGTTTTGGCCCGATCTAGCATCCAGCCATTATTCAAAAAAGACCCTGGCTAAAATGGAGGAGCTAGGAATCCCATATGTACCAAAGGATTCAAATCCGCCAAACGTACCACAACTTCGCCCGATCGAAGATTTTTGGGCAAATCTAAAAAGGCGTCTTTATGCGAATAATTTCCGGCCAAAAACTAACTAAACGAAATGCCATCATCGACTTACACAACAGCCATGGATAAAGTGCCAGCAAATTGTCGAAAAGCAGCACGCATGGGGCCAAATTACTTTTTATTGTCATGGGTGCGGGTTCAAGTGGGTGATAGTGAGCGGAAGGACTAAAGCACTGTCTATGAAACGCCAAACATTTATGTAAAGCACTTTATTAACAAAATATTCCTGCTCGGTTAACCTAGTTCCGCATTGAGCGCGAACGCTTAATGATGACAAAAACTTAAATTTCTAATTCATCGGCTGATGCATATGTTGAGCACTTCAGCTCCCTTCCTAACAGATATAGGATACAAGGGCAGGATAAAGAAAACAATATAAACATAAAAAAAATAAAAATTATAAACTAAAAGATTTCCACAAATCAGAGTCTCGAACTCGGAATCACAGTGCGAGTGATATCGTTAGCTGCCGTTCGTGCCACTAAGCCACAGTGACTAGTCGTCAGAGGTGCGAATTAACTGATCGCTATCCGCTCCACAACGCAGTATTTTAAAGGCGCTTTGTCCAGGTCGTGACAAAGGAGCAGCCACCAAAAATCGGCCGTAGTCAAAGGGGCATTTCCAAAAGCCCGTGTCACGAATACTCTTGCACAAACTATAACCACTGAAATCACATTTATTTCGGTTCAAACTATTAAATATCGTGAGCCAGATCACAGCATCATTCGCTCCTCGTATTATTTTTTTTTCCACCGACCCTCAATTTTATTAATAAAAACTTAAGTGACTACCCCTCGTGAATTACGATTTTTGGTACAAGTAACGACCTCTAGTGGCAGCCGAATGAGATAATCATTACATTATATTAAAATTTGTTAGTAGATTGTTTATAAAAATACGTAACATTATCGTTATATTAAACATTGTTTTATTTTATAAGGTTACAAACATTGGCAAATTTCATTCCGCAATTCCGCATACGTTATTCTTGTCAGTGAAATTGCTCGCTGCATTTCCCTGCATATGACGTGCCTCCAGGCAGTACGGATCAGCTTTCAAAATTTAATTTTGGTAAAGTCCATTAAATCAATTGGATTGCACGGCCGCGCAGTCAAGGTAGCTTGGCGGCAATATTGCAGTATTTAAGTAAATGAACTGTAGGCTTATTGTCTAACGTTTCTGACGCTTGCCTTTGCAATCACTATTTCTTTCTGTCAAACGGTATAAAATGATGACAGAAAGAGATGGTGAAAGCGAAGGAAAGCGACAGAAGCGTTAGACAATACAGCCTCTGTTGTTTGTAGTAGTACAGATAATTGATTAGGAGCTTAAATCATTTATTTAAATTTAGAACGTCAATTTGTTTATACGGACATGTTACTACAACATACAACAGGTAACTCAGCTCTTAAACATTTTGTGCAATCTCGAGTGTCAATAAATGATGATCAGAATAATTAATATTTTGGTCATACACACCGTAAGAAACAAAAGTTGTCTCTCCTGTGTGTGTGTGTGTGTTGTGTTGGGTCGTGTGTGTTGTGTTTAATTTTTGTAATTAGCGACTCGAGAGCAGCAAACTTGAGATTTATTTGAAGGGGCTGATAGTTGGCCAGGCGTCCCATAAGCCGATGTAGATTTGACTAAAAAATATGAGCTATACTATAGACCCTTATATTTGAAATTTACCATGAAATTTACGATGAAGGAAAACATCGTGAGAAAACCTTCATATACCTGCGAAGAAATTCAATGGCGTGTGTTAAGTTCCCAATCCACACTGGGCCCACGTGGGAACTACGGCCCAAGCCCTTTCATTCTGAGAGGAGGCCTACGCCCTGCAGTGGGACGAATATAGGCTGAGATGATGATGATTTTTTTTTTTTTTTTTAGGCAAAAAAAAAAATACAGTCAGCAAAAGAAGCTTGTATTAACCCTTTGAACGCCCCGTTTTGAGTACAAATTTTAATGTGTCACCAACACGCAGAGTGTAGACGAAAAGTAACGCAAATGTCAATCGTAATGTCGCGTATCAAAGTTTCTTTGACAATAAACGTCATGACCACTATTATAAGCGTCGGTGGCGTGGTATGCACGCCAGTACACGAGCTCTTTAGGCCTTTTTTGCATTCAAAGGGTTAAAGATAGAGATAAAGATAAATTTATTGAAAATTTGATTTTTACAGAATAACTTAATAGGTACAAAGTTTCCTTATACTAAACCTAAGTAAGCAACTCATGGGCCCGAACTAGGAAATCCTGTGTTTCGGGCTGTAAGAGCTAAAATATAAGTTTTAAATAAATAAACAATCAATCAGTGAAAAACACAATCAAAAACTTCTCTCAAAATACAATACAAATATAAATAACCAAAACAGTAACCTAAAAATTAAAATCTAACAAAAATAAAGGTAGCAAACACAATCTACCTACTTTACAACTAATAATAATTTTTCTGTATCTTCGTACGACATATTTTGCAGTGTCTCTAGGAGACTTTTTTTGCATTTATTAATATTTAGAGGATAAATATGCGAAACTGAATTTAATCTATTATAGAGCAGTGGTCCTAAGAAAACAAAAAACCTGTGCGTGAAAGCAAATTTGGGTCTTATTTTTTGAGAGCAAACTATGTCCTTTCGTCTTTTATCCGTTAGTACCGTGTTATAGGGTAGTGCTGCGTGCTGCTTAAGTACTATACTGAATATAAATAATTGTCGAACTGTTAACACATTACACGACTTATAAAGCAGATTAGTAGGAAAAAGGAAAGGGCGGAAAGTGGACACCTTAAGAATAGCTCTTTGCGCTCTCTCAATGGCTAGAAAAAATGTTTTACCCGCCCCACCCCATGTTGTTATACAGTAGGATAGGACTGACTGACATAGCGAGAAATAAACTTGCCTAATTAATTTAGGATCCGCTATATGTCGCAACTTTTTAAATACAAATATCAACTTACGAGTTCTAGCACATAACGCTTCTATGTGATGTTTGAACGAAAGATTTTCATCTATTGTAATGCCCAAGTATTTTATTCGGTCGGTAATTTTAATAGCGGAACACACACATTGGCCATCTGTGGGAAAGTTACAATAATGGGCATATAATGTAGAGTCAAATTGCGTAGGCGTACATTTCCGCATTGAAAACTTAATATAGTTAGTTTTATCGGCATTAAGAGTTAGTAAATTGAGCTGAAGCCATTTATTAACCATATTGAACCCGTGTTGCGCATGCTTATAAACTTCAGCATCAGAGTCAGCCGCAAAAAGTAGGGCCGATGATGATGATGATGATGACGATAGGACCTTTAATTTTTGCCAAAAAAGCAGGAGAGATGCGAACAAAAAACATTTCATTTCATTTTTCCACTAACACTTTTACTATGTACGTAACCGCTCGAAGAAGATCCTGGATCACGGATCTTTCCATAAAAAAAAAGCTTAGTTAAGCCTGTTTACACCAGCGCTATTGTATATGCACCGATGTATATGAGTGGGGGATATCAAACGCTTCCATAGCGGTAGCATAGCACATCTGTGATGAAAAGGCGACGCGCGTGTTATATTTTTCGGGAACGATCGATCACTACCAATAAGGTATATGTCACCATAAAACAGTAAGTCCGATATGCGACGGATCACAATTGATTGATTTGATTTTTAGTTGCTTTGAAACAAACAAATAGTTGATTGGGGATTAGACTATGGTTAAGAAATGACATCACCCGACCTACCATAGAAGCATGACGCAGCACCATAGCAATAACTCAAGCATCTTATCAATGCCATCCCTTAAGATAACGGACAAATACTATGATGATGATGTGTACCTGTTTACGCGCTAACTCATCGTATAGCGCCCTCTGTCCTTTAGTAATAAACCAGCACTATCACTAAGCGGTCGTTTACTTTATCTCCATACATCTCAGTGTCGAACGAGGATCTAAAATTACCCACGCGAATAAAAAAAAAATAAAAAAAAATGTCTCTTACGGGAAATCTGAGTAATTTCGACAGTAAAACGGGCGAGTGGTCCATTTTTAAGACGAGATTGATTCAATTTCTAAAAGTGAATGATGTGAAGCAAGAAAATAAGGGTGCAGTCTTAATCACCCATCTCAGTGATGAGTCATTTCGCTTGGTACGGAACCTGGCAATACCTAAGGAGGTGGAGACTCTTACTTTCGACGAGCTGGTGAAATTACTCGACGGGCATTTCAAGCCGAAGCAATGTTCCTATGGGGACAAGGCGCGATTTTACGGGGCTACACGGAACCCCGGCGAGGGTTTGGGAGACTGGGCGGCGCGATTAAGAGGTCTAGCGGGTTTCTGCGACTTCGGTACCGCTTTAGAGACAAACCTCGCCGATCGTTTTGTGCTAGGCATGGGGCCGGGGCCCGAGCGCGACAAGCTTTTTGAACTGGATGCTTCGAAAGTGAAATTAGACCAAGCGCTCAAAGTAGCGGAGGCGGCGGAGTCTATAAGAGAGGCCAAGACGGCATTGACCAGCGCGCCCACCATCAAGGAGGAGCCATTATATCGCGCCTCGAGCGAAGGTGGATACAGCCGCGGAGGTGGCGGAGGGCGGCGCGCCGGCGGCGGCTGGCAGGCGGCGGGCGGCCGCGAGCAGCTGCGAGAGGAGACACGTTGTGCCGTTTGTGGCATGAAAAGCCATGATACAGACAGGTGCCGCTACAAGAAGTACCGATGCCAAAATATTAGTGACAATCTAGCTGAAGAAACGTGTTGTGAAGAATGTCAGAATTTCAATTTGAGGTATGTTTGTACACAACCCATAGAAATAAAATTGCTATTAGGAGGAAATTCTGTTCTAATGGAGCTTGACTCAGGGTCTGGTACTAGTGTTATCGCAGATAGTATGTATTTTAACTTATTCTCAGATTATCATTTACAATCGTGTAACTTAAAAATGTGTCTTTATAATGGACATAAAATCGTACCATTGGGATATTTTACGATTGAAGCTACGTATCAAAATCAAACAAAATTAATCAATATTTTTGTGGTAAAAAACGGTGGCCCTCCCTTACTTGGTCGCGATTTTATGTCCGCATTCGGCTTGGTGCTGACGACTAGAATAAATAGCATGTGTGATGACGGCGATATAAACCGATTGTTGGAACAGTACCCATCCTTGTGGCGTGACGAGCTTGGCTCATTTAACAAATTTAAAGTTAGCCTGCAATTAAAAGATAATGCGATTCCTAAGTTTTTTAAGCCTCGAACTGTACCCTTTGCCCTTAAAAATAAAGTAGAGGAAGAATTAGACCGGTTAGTAGATTTAGGTATTCTAGTGCCAGTGTCTCATTCACAGTATGCTACTCCGATAGTGCCCGTACTAAAAGAAAATGGTAAGGTCAGGATAGCTGGCGACTTCTCGGTAACCTTAAATAAAGACCTAGTGATAGATAAGTACCCCTTGCCTCGTATAGAGGAAGTGTTCGCAAAGATAGGAGGGGGGCAGCATTATAGTAAACTTGATCTCAAAAATGCATATAATCAGTTTCAGTTGTGTGAGTCATCTCAACACCTAACGACAATTAATACATCTAAGGGTCTATTTAAATACAGTCGTCTTGTATATGGACTGGCCAACGCGCCAGCCATTTTTCAAAGATCGATGGAAACCCTTCTTTCAGGAATAGATGGTGTGAGTTGCTGGCTAGACGATATATGTATAACAGGCCCGGATAAAATGACTCATCTCCAAAGGTTGAGTAAAGTGCTGAGTAAGTTAAGCGAGTCAGGCCTAAAGTTACAAAAAGAAAAATGCGAATTCTTTAAACCAAGTGTAACATATTTAGGTTACGTCATAAATAAAGACGGTTTACACACTTGCCCCGATAAGGTCAGGGCCATACTTAGCGCGCCGGAGCCCACTAATGTCGCGGAGGTGAAACGCTTTCTGGGTGTAGTCAACTATTATAGGAGTTTTATCCCTAATGCGTCGGCTATAATGAGTCCGTTGCACGAGTTGACGCGCGCCGGCGCAGAGTGGCAGTGGGGACGGCATCAGCGCGACGCCGTGCGGCGCGTGCAGCGCGAGCTGGCGTCCGAGCGCACGCTGGCGCACTTCGACCCCGCGGCGCAGCTGGTGCTGGCGACGGACGCCGGCCCGGCCGGCCTGGGCGCCGTGCTCGCCGTGCTGGACGCCGCCGGCCGGGAGCGCCCGCTCGCCTACGCTTCCAGGTCCCTCACAAACAGTGAACGCAACTACAGTCAAATTCAGAAGGAAGCTACGGCCATCATATTTGGCGTTAAAAAGTTTCATCTGTACCTTTATGGCCGTAGCGAACCTTTTATACTCAAGACTGATCATCGACCGTTAGTTTCAATATTTAATAATAATAACGGTATATCTGTTACGACGGCTCTGCGCCTCCAGAGATATGCGATTATCCTATCGGCTTATAACTACATAGTGCGGTATACGCCGTGCGAAAGTAATGTAGTGGCGGATTATTTTTCGCGCGCGCCATTAGCTTCATCACTTTGTGACAGTGACAAAGAATTTGATACGTTTTGTTCCCTCAAATTTGTCGATGCTATGTCGCCCGCGGTCACGTCGATTGATATCATACAGGCGACCGAAAGCGACCCGGTATTTAAAACGGTTATCAAATACATGAAAAAGGGCTGGCCGCGTAAAATAGTTTGCGAATCAATTAGGCCTTATTTCCAGTGCAGAGCTGACTTGCAATTCGAAAACGGAATCTTATTGCGAGGTCATAAGGTTGTTATTCCTACGAAACTTAGGGAAAAAATGTTACGTGAATTGCACAGCTCACATCAAGGAATAGTAAAAATGAAGTCCAATGCGCGTAGCCGAATGTGGTGGCCGGGCATTGACGAGTGCATAGAACGGTGCAGCGGCGCGTGCGGCTCGTGTCTCGCAGTGCGAGCGGCGCCGCCGCCGCGGCCTGGCCAAGACCTGCCGGGGTCTGGCACCGCCTCCACATTGATTATATGACAATAGGGCAGAGGGTATACCTAGTTGTAATCGACGCATATAGTAAATGGCTCGAGTGTCTGTACATACATAATGATACCACTACTCAATCATTAATAAGCAAACTTAAATATTTGTTTACTACGTTTGGAATTCCACAAGTAATAGTGTCGGATAATGATGCAAAAATAAATTGCGCCGCATTCAACCTATTCTGTTCCAACAATGGGATTAAATATATCACCTCTCCTATTTATCATCCGAACAGTAACGGGATGGCTGAGAATTGCGTAAAAAATTGTAAAAAAATGTTAAAATGTATATTACAAGAAAACTTGAAACAAGACCAAATCCACGATAAACTTTTAGGTTATTTAGGCGAGTATAGAAACACCGTGCACTGTACTACCGGCGAAACGCCAGCCAAATTAATGTTTGGAAGAAATTTAAGAACTCGCCTAGATTTAATATTTCCACCGAAAAGTTGTGACAAAATAGAACCCGTATGTCGAAGAATATTCGAGATAGATGATGTGGTTTTAGCCAGGTGGTATAGTGCAAGGAAAGAAACATGGGAGCGAGGTATCATTACAGAAAAAATTGGTAATAAAATGTACAAAGTACGTGTATTTAAAAATAATTCTTACTGCGTAAGACATACGGACCAATTAATAATGTACAAAGGTGATATTGTTGATATAAGAATAAGAATAAGAATAAGAAATCTTTATTTCGCATAAGTAACGGTACAAGTTAAAAAGAAAAAAAAATGAAAACAATAATTGAAAATAGAGATAAACTACTTATACGAAAAAGGAGTCCACTCAGCACTCGTCGGGTCACTAAGGGTGGCTCGACGCTGATATTATGTGGATCCTGGTTAGTATCCGATACAGAGCCGCACGGCACACATGCTCCCACAAACTCTCCCAATATGTTTATAAATATAAATAAATATTATGTCTCTCTTTATTTAACACAAATTCATAGATATACAATAAAGAATTTCACAAACATACATAAGTTACATAACACAAATTGCTCACACAGCACCCCACACAAAATTATTGTAGCCTGGCGAAATTGTGACTCAAACCGCAACACGGTAACTCCAACCAGCAACAGGGCACTCTCCACCCTCAGGTACAAGAAACTACACATCATAATCTTATGGTGGTTACACAAAGGCGCTATGTTGAATTAATCTGTAATTCTAATAAATGATTACGGAAGTCCTTTTTAAACTTATATAGCGATTTCACATTTCTTATTGGTGGCGGGATATTGTTCCAGCATTTCGTAGCAGCATATTTAAAGCTACCACGAAATGAAGCGCCCTTGTGTCGCGGAAAAAGAAGGCGGGGGGCCTGCCGCACGGCTCGGTTTGAAAAATTAAGTTTATCAAAAAGATATGAGGGTTTTTCAGTCTTAATTATTCCGAATAAAAGAGTAGCAAGATGCAGCGTTCGGCGAGCCTCCATTTTAAGAAGTTTGCCCTTGTTAAGGAAAGGAGTCACGTGAGAGCGATATGGTATATCAAAACAAAATCTAGCACATGCATTCTGCAAGCGTTGGATTGTTTTTTTAGTGCGAGATAATATACAATCATGAAATACTGTATCGGCATAACCGAGTTTTGATAGAATAAGAGAGTCACATAATTTAACTCTTAAATCAACACTTAAATGGGGTCGCACCCGATACAGCACTTTCAGACGATAGAAACAGTTACGTACAATTTCACAAACATGGTTCTCAAAATGTAGAAGCCCGTCCATGAGGACCCCCAGGTTTCTAGCCTCAGCGACACAGCTAAGATAGTCATCTGCTATACACACTCGCGGATTCTGCGCCACAATCGCAGAAATGAGATGCTTAGTACCCAGCACTAAAAATTTGGACTTCAACGGGTTCAGGAATAGAGAATTTTTCTCCGACCAGCACGCTACCCGGCCGAGATCCCGGTTCAGTTTTTCAACAGCTGAATGAACACCATTTGGCTTACAGGTCACATAAATCTGTAAGTCGTCGGCATATAAATGACACCCACAGTCCCTAATACTGTCCATTATGTCTGCGCTGTAGAGTATAAAGAGAATCGGACCAAGTATCGAACCCTGAGGAACACCCCTGAAAACCGGCTGAGTAGCAGAGACAGCAGCCCCTCCGTCACTATTACAAACCCGTACTCGCTGGCTACGCCCACTCAGATAACTCGCAAACCATCGCACCGTTCCGGGATCAAAACCGTAATAAGTTAGTTTGGACAATAATAGGGTAATATTAATGGTATCGAAGGCGCGCGAAAAGTCAAGCAGGGCAAGAATTGTCCCTTCGCCTCTGTCCTGAGCTGCTAAGATATTATCAACGACCTCTAATAGAGCAGTAGTTGTGCTACGACCTTTCCTGAATCCTGACTGATTTGAAGGCAAGATACTATTACATTCTAGGTAGTCGGTCAACTGCATGCTTACAGCCCTTTCCAGGATTTTGGACATAAGAGGAAGTATGCTGATTGGTCTCAAATCTTTAAGGTCTACTGGAGAGGCAATTTTAGGGATAGGCCTAACACTAGCTGCCTTCCAACAATCAGGAAAAAATGCCGGTTATGATCGACTGGTTTACGATAGCTGTTATAATGGTCAACGTGCGAGGCAAGGTCATCAGCAACATATCAAGAGGTATGCCATCGACGCCCTCGGTATTGGTCTTAATGGATCGGATTATTTTTGTCACCATAGCTTCCGTGACAGGTTTCAAAGCAAAAGTGGCGGAACAGTATCTATGAAACTCAAAATAAGTGAGCTGAGAAAGGTCAACTTTGTTCTTACCCGGGACGCTCAGAAAATGGGAATTGATTTGCTCAGGGTCGTTTAAATGTTGGGGAAGATCCATATCATTTTTTTTTAAAATCAACTACGTTCCTTTTTATGTTCTTCCACAAGATATTGTAATGTCGTTTCTCTATACGACCAAATAAAACCAGCGAAAGTAATTTAATCGTATATTCGGGATCAGTTAATCCTTAACACTAGACTATATAGAAAAAGGGGCGTACGCCGGTCGACAACCCTTCTAGGAACCTTCAACCATACTTTAAAGTTATGTCTTATAATTAAAACCGTGATATCTCGGCTCCCGGGAAAAAAAGGAAGGCGTCCTGCGGGGTGGCAGGTTCCTGCTTCTGAAATGGAACGGAAGGGGGGCTTAAGCCAGGCAGAAGGCGCCGCACGGAATAGGGAGCTTATGATCTAGAATAAGTTACCCCAAGAAAACTCAGGGGCAAAAGTATTGACTAAATATAAATACTTAATACAAAAAAAAAGAACCATTATACGGGCCAAGCCACGTTCAGTAAGTTAAGACATTGCATGAAAACGTTTCCCCTATAAAATTGGGTATAGGCAAAGTTGTCACAAAATTGTAAAGTTCAAATTTAGTTAATTAAGGGGAGCGGAACGTAGAGGACACTAGTAGGACCACTCAAGGGCACTTTTCCACCATAATACCCAATGGGCAAAGTTGTCACAAAATTACAAAGTTTCAAATTAGTTGATTACGTTCGTGCAAAATGCAAAGGAACACTCACAGGACCATTCAGAATCACTTTCCTACCATAATACCCGACGGGCAAAGTTGTCGAAAAAATACAAAGTCCGAAATTAGTTAATTAAGGTGGGGCAAAATGTAAAAAACTCTCATAGGAGAATTCAGAAACATTTTCCACCATAATACTCAATGGGCAAAGTTGGCCCTAAATTACAAAGTTCCAAATTAGTTTATTAAGGTCGTGCAGAACGTAAAGGACACTAGTGGGGTTACCCAGAAACCTTCCCAGCAATAACACACCTGGGTGTATTGAGCAAAAATAAAATGAAGGTATTAAGTTTACTGTTATGTTGATAAAATGCGGACGGGTCATAGGACGGTTTCCAAGCCCCTTCGCGAATACTAATGATGGCCAAAATTATATCAAAGTGGTTGAGTTCGAAATAATGTATGCAATTAAAATTAGCAGAACCTACAGGACAACTCAGAATAAAAATTGATGTTCGCAGTTGCTGTCAAGTGCGTCCAGATGGATCCCAAAAATGTTAAGGATGGCAAAAGGCGATACAATTAAATTAATTATCAGTCCAGACTACGCTCCGCTTTCCTCACAACAAAACAAAAAACAGCGTCCAGCAAAGCTCCGAGGGCAAATCTTAATTTTAATAACAATCTGTCCGGAACGCTTTAAATAAGACATTGCCCCTAATTTATAGAATAAAAAAAAACGGTAATAACAACATTTAACAGCGTGCTTTTCGTGCTTACAGCTAGTTCCAGCAAACAATAATATCAATTTAGGTAGCATTTAAGGGCGACCTGGCCGGAGCGTTCTCTATAGCGCAACATTTACACATTGTATCAGTAACAAAACCTGATGGCGTGCTTTCAACAGGTTCCAATAGATAATAATTACTTTGCTAAAGGCAACAGCAGGACCCGGGTCCTGGTCAAGCGGAAAAATGACTATTCGTGTATATTTTAAATGTGATATCCCCGCAGTAGGAAATCTTGAATTATCAAATTCAATTCGTAAGGAAAGATTAACAATTACGTGTTCTACATTCATTCACATACTAGTGAGCAATTTAAAAAAAGATTGCAAGCACGGGACGCAAGATATTTATACCCTCAAGATAGCAATGAAACAAAATATTATTTAACTGTAAGTGTGATTTAACACCTCGTGGCAGTTCAGGTAGTCCTCCGCCTTCCTTGAGCTAGCCGCAACTCACGTAAGCTTTGATAAGCTAAAAAGATTAACAAATACGCAAAGGTTAACAAAAGTTATAGAAACGTAATGGCGTCAGTTCCCAACCAAACGGAAAACGTATATTTACCTTATGGAACGAGGAATCGACCTGCTCGCGCCGTAAGAATAAGAAGTAATTTGATTAGCTGTAACAAACAAATCATCGTTAGCACGAAAACCGCCAGCAAACGATAAGAAAATGGAGCCGTGGCTTCCGACGAGACAACTCGACACAAGAAATTAGATAATTACCTGGGCCGGTGACACTTTCACACTTTCACAATCAGCTTTAAGCACTTGATCTCAAAATTATACTAAAAATAAACAATACATCCATGTATAATTATAAATTTTTAAAAATCTCGGGACGCTCACGCGCCCGGTCGACAGAGACGCTCTCTCTCGGAAAAAAAAAACACCGTGCCACAGACTGCGCGGCCGCATTCACGCGATCGATCCCCCGATCATCCGATCCGGTTGGTTGGGCGCGCCAATCGCGTCGGGCCATTTGGTTAGCCACAAAATTAAAACGTCACAGTACCCCCTTCCTCGCGAAAGAATTCCAACAGGGAATTCGACGGATGTCCCCATCCGGACACACAGTCACACAACAAGACCCAGACCACCTTGGCTTCATTGCAAGCAATGCACGACCCATTAGGGGCGCGGCCTACGGTGTACAGGAAACCAACTAATATAAGCCCAACCTCGTCAATCATAACACAGACCAGCAAAAGGTCTATAAGGTGGAATCCACCTTAAAGTCCTTTATGTGCCATTTACCAATAAGCTTACCTCTACTGTCCTCTAATTCAAAGACCAAGGGCGAAAGCTTCTTAACGATCCGGCAACGCTCGTACTTCGGAGCCAGTTTGCTGGTAAAATACTTCTTAGCATCGCTCAGGCGGTAGGTACGTTTCCATACGTAATCCCCTGCATTTAAATTCAACGGACGACGACGTCGGTTATAATACTTAGCGTTTCTCTCATGCGCTTTGGACAACTCCTTCTGAACTCGATCGAACATCTGTTTTAGCTCCCCCATCTGAATGGCATAATCGTCCCGCGATGAAAAAATGATCTCCTCAATAACTTCCGTGTTGGCATAGACACTACCATCGATGACAGCCTCACGTCCGTGAACAAGCATGAAAGGGGAAAACTTCGTAGTCTCGTTCACGGCAGAGTTTAGGGCAAATTGTATCTTGGCGATGTTCACGTCCCATGTACGATGGTCTGAACCAACTAAGGAGGAAATAGCGGTAATAACGGTACGATTGTAGCGCTCCACAGTATTCACCTGCGGACAGTACACAGGACTGAAATGTACATGCGGTATTTTATATTTTGAAAATAACGCTTGCACTTCCTGACCCGTAAATTGGGGGCCATTGTCCGCGAGAAGAGTTTGGGGCACGCCATGAGTGAGGAAAACATGGTCTTCCAGCCTCTGTGCAATCACTTTGCCGGTGGCTCGTCTCAGGGGAAAGAGTAAACAATATTTGGAGAATACGCATACAACGACCAGCAGGAAGGTATTCTGCGAACGAGAAAGGGGCAAAGGGCCCACCAAATCAATGCTTATGCACTGGAAAGGTCGCGAACACACCTTCGGACTCCCCATAAATCCCGGGGTAGACTGGTTGGAATGCTTATAAGCTTGACAGATAACACACTTAGAAACATAGCTCACTACGTCCTTGTACATACCCGGCCAGTAGTATCGTAACCCAATCCTTTTATGAGTCTTAGCTATTCCTAGATGCGCAGACTTCGGATCAGAGTGATTCTCCTTCAACACAGAATCGCGCTGTTCCAAAGGCACTACTTCCTTCCATTCAAAATCCTTCGCTAAGACATTCTTACTACGAGTATAACGATACAGCTTGTCGCCAAATACTTGAAAGTTAGGACAAGATTGGGGACTCTTCAAACAACGTTGCAAGACGTTCTTGTACCAAGGATCCTGCGTGGGAGTCGAGATGTTGGCGACTGGCACGGCTCGGGACAACGCATCAGGAACAACGTTCTCGGCCCCTTTTCGATGTTCAATCGTGAAATTGTACGGAGATAACCTACATCCCCAACGCTCCAGTCTTCCTGAAGGGTTTTTTAGGTTGAGAAACCACTTGAGGCTGGCGTGATCTGTAATAATCCTAAAAGGCTTGCTACCCTCCAAATAGGGTCGAAAATGTTCGACGACGTGGACCACAGCCAGCGCCTCCTTCTCCGTTGCAGAATAATTTCGCTCTTGCGCATTCAGAGAACGGCTACAATAGGCAACAGGATGTTCCTGACCGTCCAGCACCTGTGTCAGCATTCCCCCAACTCCATGTTCCGAGGCATCAGAATGAACTATAAAGGGTTGCGAAAAATCCGGACAAGCCAAAACGGGGCCAGAAGTTAGAGCATTTTTCAATTCGTCAAAGGCTTGCTGAGTCTTAGAGTTCCACTCAAAAGGAGGGGCACCCTTACGGGTCGACGTCAACGCATTTAGAGGGCCGGCTACATTACTAAAATTACGGATAAAACGCCGGTAGTACGAGGCAGTGCCCAGAAACCGTTTGACATCTTTGCGACAAGTGGGGGTAGGGAAATCGACAATGGAACGGATCTTATCCGGATCTGTGCGGAGGCCCCTGTCATCTACCACGTACCCCAAATATTTTAACTGTCTTCGAAAGAAACAACACTTCGCCAGGTTCACGGTTAAGTTTGCAAACTTCAATCGCTCCAACACTCTCTTCAAGAGTATCAGATGTTCCTCAAAGGAGGAACCTAACACAACAATATCATCCAAATAGATAAAAATTTTATTGCCGAATTCAGGGCCAAACAACCGGTCCATAAGTCGCTGCTGCGTTGCCGGCGCAGAAGTCAAACCGAAACACATCCGTTTAAAATGAAATAACCCCCGGCCTGGAACAGTGAACGCAGTTTTTTCCTTAGACTCTTCGCCTAAAGGAATTTGCCAAAAAGCAGATTTCAAATCAATGGACGAAAGAAATTTACAATCTCGGAGCTGATCAAGGATATGCGTTATATAAGGTAACGGGTAAGCATCATGCTTGGACACTTCGTTTAGCTTCCGGCTATCCAAGCAGAATCGCCACTCGCCGTCGGATTTGGGTGCCATAGTAACGGGATTGTTCCACGGACTATTACTTTCCTCTACCACGTCAATTCGAATCATTTCATCTAACTGCCGATTAAGCTCAGCCAACTTCTCAGGAGACAACATATAGTAACGCTGCTTAATCGGTGTAGAACTTCCGGTATCTATGTGGTGAGTAATAAGGGGGGTACATCCTAAGCCCTGCTTCTCTGCGGAAATACCCTCGTACAACTTAAAAATTTCATCCGCTCTTAATCTTTGGTCAGCTGATAAGGAATCATAAGGGTGAAGACGATTAATGGCAGACTCAGGCATCGGAGCCTCCGCTGTTTCCAACATGGAAACAGTTTTCGTGCGCACCAACAAATCCAATATATCTGGAGCTATCCCGAACGCCTTCCAAAAATTTATTCCTAAGATCATTGAACTGATCCCGGGAATCACATAAAACTTAACTACGCGTGTCCGTTCCTCGACCGTGACCGGCAGATGCATATAACCGATGACGGGGGAGGTCGATCCATTCGCAGTAACAATATATCGGAAATCAGTACTATCGTGAATGGTAGCCGATTCCCGCAGTACATCAACATCACTACCTACAATCGAAACTTCGGATCCAGAATCTAACAATCCATAAAACGGTAAATCATAAATAGAAATTTTAAGAAAAGGTCGAGAATCCGACTCTTTTGTTTGGGGACGAGTCGCCGCAACTCGATGAGTCGCGAAAAAAACATTAACATGTTCCAGCCATTTCTTCCATTCAGAAGCATCAAAATTACCCGAATGCGAACGAATCTCGGTGCGGCGACCCGGCTTTAACAGTTTTTTGAACCAGAAGGGGTGGGTGCAGTGGGTTGACCAGAGGGAGCTGGAGGATTACAATGGGGGCAGTTCCGCAGAGTAACATCCTTAAGTCCACAACGGTAACAGATTAGAGCAGGAGGAGCCGGGCATTCGGCCAAGTTATGGCTGGGTACCCGGCAGCGGACGCAAAATTTTCCGGTCTCTACGGCTGAAGTTCTCGACGGCCTCCCACTCTTGTAGGCTAAGTCAGGTGCCAAGGGTTTCCCCAACCTGGACGGCTCCATGAAGAGTTCGGATCGCTCCCGAGCCCGCTCCAATAAACGACAGCTATGTTTTAATTCGGCCCAAGTAGTAATGGACTGCAAAGCCAACTGAGTGGAGTAGAATGGACGAATATTGAAGTTTACGATGCTAAGCTTTTCCTCTTCCGACATCGGCTTAGTCAAACGAGAGAAGTAATTCTCCATAACACTGAGATAGTTGACAATTGTTTCATCGGACCCCTGGGTGCGGGCGCGAATTTCCATAGACAATCGCTCGTTAAAATCATGAGGCAGATATTCCTCCATCAAAATCTCTCTCAGTTGAGACCAGTCACCAACTTGAGCCCTCACTCCACGATACCAACATAACGCCTCATCAACAAATAACTCCGCGGCTGAATCAAAAAGTTTACTATCACGAATACCCCTAGACAAGCACAACTCCTCCAGCCTTTGTAAGAAGGCCCGCACACACGTCTTACCGTTCAACTTCAAGTTCAGAGAAGTGATGGACTGGTTGCGATCTCCCAACACACGTACGACTTCTTCGAGGCCCAATGAATCACCACCCGGTCGAGTTACAGAGCCGCTCTTGAAAGTGTTAAACATTGCGTCCATCTTGGTTAGATATCGGTTAAGTTGATCGGAAAGGTCCAAATGGGTTTGAAGGTCCGGGTCCTCCAAAGGGCTAACTCTAGTCAGGCGGTGATAAATATGATGGCATAAGGCCTGTATGCGATTCATTTTTTTCAGAGTTAAAGGTTTCACGGCTAATAAAGATTGCACCTCAGTCATTTTTCCTTTCAACAAAAGTAATTCTGCCCGCACATCACCATCAAAATCTTCGATCTCATCGGCAGGTACATCCCGGGCGAGCTCACGTATTTGCTTTCTTAGGTCATTGACATTCTTTGCCGGCTCAGCGAACCGTATATGCACCTCATACATGAGCTCGTCCTGGTGTAGCAGGTTATAATTTATGGGCCTATCTTCCATGATAGGCGAATTCAGTCTTAGCAACACAGGTCAGTACAATAAAAAAAATAATAAAAGGGGTTGTCGACCACCGAACCAACTAGAGTACTTCACGATGTTTGAAGAAGGGTTGTCGACCTACCATTCAAGGAGCGACAGATCCTTGCATATATAAAACGTATCGTTAATGTCCCTGTTCGGGCGCCAAAATTGTAATGTCGTTTCTCTATACGACCAAATAAAACCAGCGAAAGTAATTTAATCGTATATTCGGGATCAGTTAATCCTTAACACTAGACTATATAGAAAAAGGGGCGTACGCCGGTCGACAACCCTTCTAGGAACCTTCAACCATACTTTAAAGTTATGTCTTATAATTAAAACCGTGATATCTCGGCTCCCGGGAAAAAAAGGAAGGCGTCCTGCGGGGTGGCGGGTTCCTGCTTCTGAAATGGAACGGAAGGGGGGCTTAAGCCAGGCAGAAGGCGCCGCACGGAATAGGGAGCTTATGATCTAGAATAAGTTACCCCAAGAAAACTCAGGGGCAAAAGTATTGACTAAATATAAATACTTAATACAAAAAAAAAGAACCATTATACGGGCCAAGCCACGTTCAGTAAGTTAAGACATTGCATGAAAACGTTTCCCCTATAAAATTGGGTATAGGCAAAGTTGTCACAAAATTGTAAAGTTCAAATTTAGTTAATTAAGGGGAGCGGAACGTAGAGGACACTAGTAGGACCACTCAAGGGCACTTTTCCACCATAATACCCAATGGGCAAAGTTGTCACAAAATTACAAAGTTTCAAATTAGTTGATTACGTTCGTGCAAAATGCAAAGGAACACTCACAGGACCATTCAGAATCACTTTCCTACCATAATACCCGACGGGCAAAGTTGTCGAAAAAATACAAAGTCCGAAATTAGTTAATTAAGGTGGGGCAAAATGTAAAAAACTCTCATAGGAGAATTCAGAAACATTTTCCACCATAATACTCAATGGGCAAAGTTGGCCCTAAATTACAAAGTTCCAAATTAGTTTATTAAGGTCGTGCAGAACGTAAAGGACACTAGTGGGGTTACCCAGAAACCTTCCCAGCAATAACACACCTGGGTGTATTGAGCAAAAATAAAATGAAGGTATTAAGTTTACTGTTATGTTGATAAAATGCGGACGGGTCATAGGACGGTTTCCAAGCCCCTTCGCGAATACTAATGATGGCCAAAATTATATCAAAGTGGTTGAGTTCGAAATAATGTATGCAATTAAAATTAGCAGAACCTACAGGACAACTCAGAATAAAAATTGATGTTCGCAGTTGCTGTCAAGTGCGTCCAGATGGATCCCAAAAATGTTAAGGATGGCAAAAGGCGATACAATTAAATTAATTATCAGTCCAGACTACGCTCCGCTTTCCTCACAACAAAACAAAAAACAGCGTCCAGCAAAGCTCCGAGGGCAAATCTTAATTTTAATAACAATCTGTCCGGAACGCTTTAAATAAGACATTGCCCCTAATTTATAGAATAAAAAAAAACGGTAATAACAACATTTAACAGCGTGCTTTTCGTGCTTACAGCTAGTTCCAGCAAACAATAATATCAATTTAGGTAGCATTTAAGGGCGACCTGGCCGGAGCGTTCTTTATAGCGCAACATTTACACATTGTATCAGTAACAAAACCTGATGGCGTGCTTTCAACAGGTTCCAATAGATAATAATTACTTTGCTAAAGGCAACAGCAGGACCCGGGTCCTGGTCAAGCGGAAAAATGACTATTCGTGTATATTTTAAATGTGATATCCCCGCAGTAGGAAATCTTGAATTATCAAATTCAATTCGTAAGGAAAGATTAACAATTACGTGTTCTACATTCATTCACATACTAGTGAGCAATTTAAAAAAAGATTGCAAGCACGGGACGCAAGATATTTATACCCTCAAGATAGCAATGAAACAAAATATTATTTACCTGTAAGTGTGATTTAACACCTCGTGGCAGTTCAGGTAGTCCTCCGCCTTCCTTGAGCTAGCCGCAACTCACGTAAGCTTTGATAAGCTAAAAAGATTAACAAATACGCAAAGGTTAACAAAAGTTATAGAAACGTAATGGCGTCAGTTCCCAACCAAACGGAAAACGTATATTTACCTTATGGAACGAGGAATCGACCTGCTCGCGCCGTAAGAATAAGAAGTAATTTGATTAGCTGTAACAAACAAATCATCGTTAGCACGAAAACCGCCAGCAAACGATAAGAAAATGGAGCCGTGGCTTCCGACGAGACAACTCGACACAAGAAATTAGATAATTACCTGGGCCGGTGACACTTTCACACTTTCACAATCAGCTTTAAGCACTTGATCTCAAAATTATACTAAAAATAAACAATACATCCATGTATAATTATAAATTTTTAAAAATCTCGGGACGCTCACGCGCCCGGTCGACAGAGACGCTCTCTCTCGGAAAAAAAAAACACCGTGCCACAGACTGCGCGGCCGCATTCACGCGATCGATCCCCCGATCATCCGATCCGGTTGGTTGGGCGCGCCAATCGCGTCGGGCCATTTGGTTAGCCACAAAATTAAAACGTCACAATATAATAAATAAATAATAATAAATAAATATTACGGGACAATTCACACCAATTGACCTAGTCCCAAAGTAAGCTTTGCAAAGCTTGTGTTATGGGTACTAGGCAACGGATAAACATACTTATATAGATAGATACATACTTAAATACATATTAAACACCCAAGACCCGAGAACAAACATTCGTATTTTTCATACAAATATCTGCCCCGACACGGGAATCGAACCCGGGACCTCAAGCTTCATAGTCAGGGTCTCTAACCACTAGGCCATCTGGTCGTCTAAACATAATATAAATATGCCAATAAACATTGATAAGCCAATCGAAGTGTTACCTATGTGTGATAATAGAAGGCCCTCATGTCGTGCTACGCCCGCCACTACCGAACCGCTAGTACCCGAGGTCCCTACTCCTGCGAGCACCTCAGCTGAGGGGGAAGGGAATAAGTCGGTCCGGCCGCAGGACGACTTGTGGGTCGATTGTGATGCGGAGGACGGCGACAGAGGTCCCGGCCCGAGCGCGCCGCCGCGGGACTCGGCGGCGCCGCAAGCGCAGGCGGCTGAGCCAGCTGCGCTCGCGGCCGAGCCAGCTGCGCTCGCAGTCGAGGCGCCGCGCGGCCTACCCCCGCGCGCGGACGCGGAGGCCGCGCCGCGACACTTATTGCGCCCGCGCGTCAAAGTTAATTATAAAATTAGATAATAGATTTCAACATAGAGTTACAGTAACTTATGTCTGTTTTTGTTTTAGGTTTCTAAAATAAGGTGTGAGGGATGATGTGTACCTGTTTACGCGCTAACTCATCGTATAGCGCCCTCTGTCCTTTAGTAATAAACCAGCACTATCACTAAGCGGTCGTTTACTTTATCTCCATACATCTCAGTGTGGCGAGAGCCACATTCTTTAGCATAATCTTAAGCGTGTGATAGGTTAAGATGTAGTTCGGCACGTAAGACCAATAAGGCATGTAGATAGATAGTGCAGGTTTGCTGAGTAGATTATCTAATATATAAAAATCTCGTGTCATGGTGTTTGTTACCAAACTCCTCCGAAACGGCTCGACCGATTCTTATGAAACTTTTTTCTCTGTATTTGGTAGGTCTGAGAATAGGTCGTAGGATACTATTCTTCGCGGACGGAGTCGCGGGCAACAGCTAGTTGTATATAAATATAAGGTTTTAGAGTAATAAATATGTCGGTGTGAGAACATCCACAAAGTAGTTTCTCTAACCCTCTGCTCCCTCCAATATCCGGCAAGATGTAGCCTAGTCTACTAGTGGAACTACGTATTGCCGGTAAACTATGATAAATCGATAAGCACTGCAATAACTCAAGCATCTTATCGAGGACTGCTGATGCATTCCCACGAAACACATCATGCTTATCTCTGGCAAGAATTCCAGAACCTTCCGCGTGCCAACATGATGACACCAAGCAACGCTCCCAGGATCCCTACCCTTATCGCAGCATTTAAAAGGAACAACCCCCGAGCAAGAAGGCAGTTCCCAGCGACCTCTGGTAGAGTTCACGTCAACCGTACACGAGCTCCGAATCGCTTTAGTACTGATTGTTTGCGTATCAAAGTCAAAGTTAAAAAAATTTATCCAATTTAGGCATCAATTCCCTTTGGTTAAATATTTTTTGTATTTTTTTTTATATTTTTATCATTGAGGAATAATGTTATACCATCTAATCTCAAAAGTCTTCAAATTGCACAAAATAAGATTCTAAAAACTCTGTTTCACTATGATTTTTTAACACCCTCTAAAAAACTATATAAAGAAACAAAAGTAATGTATTTGAAACAAATATACGCGTACAAAACCTGTATATTAATACATAAAATCTTAAATAATACAATACATACGGAAATAACGTTTAACAAAAAAAGCGACTTCCAAAAAATACAATTAAGAAATGCTGAGCACATATCATTAAGAGTTCCTAGAACTCGATATGGACACCAAAATTTGATGTATGAGGGTGCTAAATTATATAATTCCCTACCAAAATCCGTAAAAGATAGCAAATCACTTAATATCTTTAAAAACAAAGTTAAATTATATATAATTGATAACATTGTATAAATATAGCATTGCACTGTATAAATTGTTATTACCCACTCAGCTGCTTTTTGCTTTTACTGTCAACTATTTGACAAGTGATTTCAAACAATATCATTAAAACTTAACTGTAATAAATAAATAAATTGGCAAACGTGGTTGCACAAGGCATGTGAGTGGTGATATTCTATTAACTCACTGTGAAACCTAATAATTGTACTTTTAGCTATAGAAATTGTCTTATAAGTGAAATTATCTGTAATTTCTTTAGACAATAAATGTTCTTTAAACCTAACCTATACAACCATTTTCTGTAGTCGGACTTAAAAATAAACAGCTAATAGCGGAGACATTCCAAAAAAACTGATGTCTTTCATTTGATCTTCAAATGACGTCATCAAAGGTTCAAAGGCATTTTTCTTTTACCTTTGCTCTCACGCTTCACTTAAAAAAACATTGTCAATGTCTGTCAAAATGTCATTTAAAATTAACTGATGTCAATAATGTAGGAATGTTTCCATGCGCTGTGTGTGTGAGTGACAGATATAGGTGGGAGAGAGATGGAGGATGAGAGGTAATGGCGCGGGACGAAACCACAAGCTATGTGGTGTGCTACTGTGCTAACTATTGCTTTTTTGAAATAAAATACTTTTGTGCTAATCCGTGTTTCCTTCCTTTGCCAATATCCCACAGTTTGGGGGCTCGTCCGGGATTGGCAAAGTTAGGAAGGAAACTGAAGATGAAGATGTTACTTTAAAAAACTGTGTAAAATACCGACCTAACCTAAAAGGCGTCCTTGCCGGAACGTGGTGTAATTTCGCGTCTCGATATTGAAGAGGCCTGGGATGGAATACGAATTGTGACGACGACAACTACGAATTTTACGACGAACTACGATCTACGAATATGCCGGACAAGCAATCTTTTAACCTTCTGCTTCTCGACGACGCCATTCCAAAGTTTACCGGCACGGATAAAACCTATTCTGCATTAAAATGGACTCAAGAATGTCGACGACAATGCGGAAATTTTTTTTTTTTTTTTTGATTTTTTTGTTGGGAAACAAAACAAAAAGGCTATTTTCATTTTTGAATCTAAAAAATGGACTAAAGAAAGTGTTTTATTTGTTCAAATAAATCCATGAATAGCCTATTTTATATAGGTATGCACTCAATGTTGATGATTGACCAGGTAGATACTCACATGAGCATCTTAGCCCCCCTTATTTCGGCAATATTGTGCATATCGCTGCTGGTAGCAATGTACTCCAAAATAGACACATTTCGCAATTTGGGTAGATTGAGCGTGTCAGCCTTGACAAATTTTTCACCGGAGTTTCCACTGGTAACCATTTTTTCAAAAGTTATTGTGGAAAATAGACTTTCAGAACCAGAAGGTTAGAAACTTATTGACGACATGACGACGTACGAATGACAGATGACAGTATTTCGAGCCACTGATGACGTATATCCGGTCAACCATATCCGGTATTTAACAAATTAAATTGAAAAAAAAAATACGCGACCAAATTTTAAAATATTCAAATTAGTTTCTTAAATTGGCCTAATCTGTAAGAAAAATATATCAAAAAAAAAATATTTTTTTTCTAACCAGAGGCAATTGATGCTCCTATGAACGTCGATATAAAAAAGCCAAAGTTGGAGCAACGACATCTAAAATGGAATGTACAACCTTAACTGAAACGCCCTACAAGTCTTCCGTTTTCTTTACTTTTAACAATTTAAAAGTCTTCATAATGTCAAAGTATCGATAATTAAGGCATCACTTACTTATTGTAAAATAAAGTAATAAAAATAATTTGCTCCGCACATCGTCGAGTGACTCGAGTCAATTAAATCAAAGAAGCTCCCATCCCCTGAAGACGCAAGACACATAACTCTATGTGTACACGTCATACTCGCTATCACAACATTATTGACGGGTATCACAGTATCCTAAAAATTTTAAAGTGAATTTCCGGATGTTTTGTCACTAACGTTAAAGTTAAAGCGATAAAGTTGTCCCTCCTGTGGACGTAAAACTACCGACTCCGAGTCAGCAAACTTAAGATTTATTTAAAAAATAATAAATCATGGGACAATTGCGATGTCCTAATTTTTGACAACATTATAATAAATCGAAAACCATTTGGAGAAATAGGCTTTGTGATGCGTTTTCAGAAATCAGGTTCCAAAAATATGATAAACTGAATTAAATAAACAAAATTTAAGTATAACCTTTTTAAATATAACCTTTATAACCTTTTTAAATTTAAGTATAATTTAAGTATAACTCGTATTACAGATGTGGGTGTCAAAACCGCCAAGCTGAAGTGGGACTGGGCCGGACATGTCTGCCGAATGCATCCGGACCGATGGGCGCGAATCGTTACCGAATGGGTTCCGAGGGATGGCCAAAGGAGCAGAGGCAGACCCAAGAGGAGATGGCGAGACGACCTGAGCGCTTTTCAGCTCGATTGGCAGGTGCATGCCCAGGATAGGGAAGAATGGCGGAAGAAAGGGGAGGCCTTTGCCCAGCAGTGGGACATTTTATAGGCTATATAAAAAAAAAAAAGTATAACCTTCATTTGACCCCTGGGCCCTATTTCACGAATCTACAAGTTACGGATTTACTAGTTACCAGTAACTAGTGTTACAATTACAAGTGCTAGTAAAATCTGTTTCACTAATAATTCATGTAAGACTAGTGGATTCCTGTTTCACTAATGTCACCAGACTAGTATTACTAGCCCGTGGACTATTATATTACTAGTGTATGTTTCACAAATTTACAATAGTAACCTACTAGTTACTAGTCGCGAACTAGTAAATACTGGCGAATTTTACCATGGTAAATGGTCTTTTGTTTCACGCATGTGAAAATATTTACAAACACTTGTAAAATACCACTGTAAACCTACCAAGGTCCGAAGCTTTGTAAAAGTTACTAGTAACATTTTTCTCGTGAGTAATTTATCAGATTTATTAAATTAAATAGTAAATATAACAAACAATGTGGACAGATTCCGACACAGATGAAGATGATGTTATTATTCGTCGCCAGAGAGTTTTTTTACCGAGAATTGAGTACCGTCTTGGCACTACATTTGAATTCAATGAAAGATTTCGACTTGGAAGCACGAAACTTGAAGAACTTTTAACTAAAATAGGGCCTAGATTGCACAGATCGACAGAAAGAAGCCAAGCTCTATCAGCTAAACTGATGATTGAAGTGGCACTACACTGGATGGGCACGGGTGCTCAATATCATGCAGTAGGAGACATGCATGGCATATCAAAAGCAAGCGTATGTCGGGCTGTTCATGAAGTGGTAAGTGCAGTTGTACAAGACCTATTTAAAATGACTGTCACGTGGCCCGACGATATTACCCACGTCGTTGAAAGATTTCATATGTTAGCTGGAATGCCATTGGTAGCTGGGTGTTTAGATGGTACGCTCATACCAATTGACGCCCCAAGTGAAAACGAGGAGCAATTTGTTGATAGACATGGAAACCATTCTTTAAACTGTTTGGTTGTTTGTGGTCCAGATCTACAGTTTTATTATTCCTATGCAAACTGGCCAGGGGCTGTACATGACAGTAGAGTTTTAAAGAACAGCTGTCTTTATCGTAGAATGGAAAATGGCTGGAGACCAGCGAATGACACAATATTACTTGCAGACAGTGCTTACCCACTGAAAGATTGGTTAATCACACCAATGGTGACTCATCAAAATGACCAAGGCAATATGCGTTTTCTTCAAGCACACAAAAAAACACGAAGGGTTATTGAATGTGCCATAGGAATTCTCAAGGAAAAATTTCCGTGCTTGAACCACTTACGACTTCACCCAAGATTTGCATGCCTGGTATTTAATTGCGCAGTTACGTTGTGTAACTTCTCAAGAGATACTGAAGAAGAATTTGACTTAGATTCAGTAAACATTGACGAAGCTGAACAAAACCAAATACTTCCTAATGAAATTCAAGATGAATTACATATTATTAATCGTTTTGAACAAATTCAAAATTATTTTAGGTTGTAAAAGAAAGAAAACACTGTAAAATATTATAATAAAATTTAATTGTTTAAAAATTTAAACTAGGTATGTAAATTATTTTATTTAAATATCAAGGCGCATAGGCCTTCCCATACAAAATGCACAAGATTTATATAATAATTATGTAACATTTTATGCATTTTGTAGGTATGGGATGGCCTATACTGCCGCCTCAAGGAGAAAAACCATAAGTGACAAAAAGTAAGTTTCGAGATAAATCCAAAAAACTTTACACTTCTGTTTAATTGCTTTAACTTGAAAGTACAAAGTTGAAACTTTCGTTTTTAAATAAACGAATATCGCATAATTATTATGCATTGCAAACTTTTCAATTATCTCTTTATTTTAATTAGATATTTAGAAAAAACAGTTACTGTCTCGTAAAATAAATCATAAAAAATACTGTCACTAAGAATAAAGAACACAAGTGTGCACTTATGTTTTTTGTGTTAGCTTTGCACTATGATATCTAAGAAAAAAGAACATAAGTACACACTTATGGTCATAATTATAAGTTGGCCTCGGAGTTGAAAACACACAACTGAGTACTTGGGTTTTATTTATTTAGTCTTATCTTGTAATAGGGATTCATAAAAACACAATGAAAAATCAAATTAATTTATTAAAGGTAAACAATGGTTATTTGTGATACGAGGTTGGTAAGTAAGATTTTACAAATGAGTTGACGAGTGATAAACCCGAGCCACAAGGTGAGGGTTTTCATCGTCACGAGTTTGTAAAACTTTGCCAACCGTGTATCATACGACGTTTTTCAATACATTTGTGAAAAAATAGGCACGAACTAAAACAATTACTTTGCTCACCCGCGACCGCGGGTCTGGGTCGCGGGTGAGCAAAGTAATTGTTTTAGTTCATTAATATGGACCTCCGCAAAGTAACGCCTGATTCAATAAATTATTTAAAAAATAGGCAATTAATAACCCAAAATTGAAAAATAAAAACAAAACAACGCAAAGTTTTACAAAAATGAGTAAGTTTTGTTTGTAATTAGGTTAACTAAAATTATCAGGCAAAGGTTCGACGCGTTCAGCCACTGCGATTTTTCAGAATAAATAAAAGGTGGAAATCATTAAAATCTGAGGTAATTGAATTACAGTTTATAATAATTACAATCAATTTTGCAAATTCATTACTTAGTTTTGTATATTTATACATTTTTCTACGTATAAGTCGATATTTTTTATTTTTTTAATTTAAAACTATTTGTTTGTAAACTTTTAAAATGGAGAATTAAAAAAACTTTTTTTATGTTAGAGAGGCCAGACAAACGAACTAGTGGGTCACCTGATGTTAAATGAACACCACTGTCCATAGACACTCGCAGCGCGTTACGCGATACCAGTGCGTTGTCGGCCCTGCAGAAAATTGTACACTCGCCTCTTAAAGGCACCCAGGTCGTAACTCGATGGGAAGACCCCAGCGGGAAGCTCGTTCCAGATTTTGCAAGTTCGTGGCAAAAAGACCGCTTAAAACGCACCGTCGAAGACTGCCATTCATCAACATGATGACGATGAAATGAACGCTTACGATGGGTGGATCTGTAATGGAACCCCGCAGCTGGAATGAGGTCAAAGAGTTCCTCAGAGCATTCCCCGTTGTAGATCTTATAGAACACGCAAAGGGAGCTAACGTCTCTGCGGAGAGCAAGAGGATCGAGTTTAACGGAGAGTGAGGGGTTGCCGACGACTCGGGACGCCCTGCGCTGTATGCGATCAAGTGAAAGCAGCTGATATTGGGGTGCGCCAGCCCAGAGACAAAAAAAAAACTGTAAAAAAATCGCACTAGTGCGGTAAAATGAACTTACGAACCATCCTTTCCTTTCTGTCGAATCCTTTGAAAGTTAATTTTTCGAGGAAATGTTTTGAAAAATAAATGAGATGCTTTTAGAGATTTTTGGGTAATTATAATAACAAAACTAAAATTAAATGTTATCAGTTTGCCCCAAGTACTACTAATTATATTTTGCGAAGTATATAGTTGGGGTTCAGTTGGTAAGCTAGGACCTCTGAGGAAAGCTCATAAATATCAAAGGCCGATGGAGATCCATTAGATGGAGCATAGTCTTTGCCTTTGACAGAGTCATCTGAATCCTCAATCACACACTGTTTATCAGAACCATCTGAATTTAATTCAGATCTGGGACATAAATTAGTCTTTAATACATCGCAGGCCGGCCAAATCCTGTCCTTGAGGGACCGGGGTGGGGACGACTACTAGCCTGATAAAGCATAAGTAGCAACAACATTTACGAAACAAACCACAAGACCATATTTTTTGAAACCGATACTAAGCAGAAAAAGCATAAGATATAATCATACGAGGTTGAAAAAACATAACTTGTAACTTGTGCTTTTTCAGTGTCCGAGATTTTGAATTGATGAAAATCGTAAACTAAAAAGAAACAGCATTTCTATCAACTTGTGTGTTTTTTGCATCAAATTTTTTAAAAAAACCAACAAATGGTTTTTCATCTTATTATAAAAATGTTTGGCGCAAGTCGAAGACAAAAATTTAAAAAAACACAAGTGGTTACTTAAGTAGTTTTCTGTCTATGATTATATAGTTATGTCTTTTCTTCCTCTAACAGGAAGTAAAAATAACAAAATGGCATGGACTTGTGCTCGTCTAAATCATGACCTGTAAGAGATATCCGAATAAATGCTAGACAGAAAAATCACATTTTTTTCCCGGAGTGCGAGGCTGGTAAAAAGTCAATTTTGCAAAAAATGTCACTTATGGTTTTTCTCCTTAAGGCGGCAGTATACTGTGCCTAACCTAAGTAGATATAATATGGAAACGCGTTGTCCACCCCCTTGTTTTTAGTTAAATCAACATTCAAAATTACAAGGTAACAACGGACAATCTTTTAAATGATAATCAGTACTTAGGTTACCAAGTACCGTCGAGTTAAAAATAATGAAATCATCCAACATAGTGAAATAAACGAATCATTCACGTCTTAATTAAAACGAGTTTCATTCGACATAAGACGTGAGTGATCCGTTTATATTCACTATGAGTGAGTCTCACGGTAGTTTCATGCTTAAACTTATCCAACGTTTCAAAAATATGTAACATAAATTCTTATTTCAACGTAATAAAGTCGATATAACATATTTTTGAGCGGTTGACTGTACCAAGAAATAAATTAAAAATTTTAAGAACGCCTGGCGCAATTGTGTCACACATATTTTGAAAATAAAACTTAAATGCCCATTCTGCGTCTAAGATCCCTTCTGCAGCTAACAAAAGAGCTGATAACTTTGAAACGGCTAAACCAATTTTAACGAAACATATCTAAAAACCATTGCCAAGAAACCTGCTTTCAAATAAAAAAAAACGCATCCGAATCGGTTCACCCGTTTACGAGCTATGAGGCCACAGACAGACATACACACACACACAAATAGCGGTCAAAATTATAACACCCCTCTTTTTGTGTCGGGGGTTAAAAATAGCGAAAAAAAAAAAAATGAGAACTTAATGAATGCTAATAGAGTGAGTTTTTAAAGTAAGTACATTTTTTTACTCGTCTGCGTCTGCCTCAGAAGTATTATTAGTTTCTTTGGAGTGTATACTGTATGCGGACGGCGGGATAAAATGATCCATTACCCATTCATTTCATTAGTAATTTTTTAATCTTATATTAAACTAGCTGTTGTTGCCCGCGACTCCGTCTGCGAAGAAAAGGGGTAAGTAGTTATTTGCAATAAAAAAGACTAAAACCTATTCTCAGACCTACCGAATACAGAGAAAAAAGTTTCATAAAAATCGATCGAGCCGTTTCGGAGGAGTTCGATAACAAACACCGTGACACGAGATTTTTATATGTATACTAGCTGCCCGGTACGTGTTTCGCTACGTATAAAGTGAAATATTAAAAAAATTTCATTGAAACATCAAATTCATTTAATTTTATTCAAACAAAAAATATTTTATTAATTGCTAGCTATTAATGGCATTGATATGAATGTTCTTCGGTGCTAAAATGGCGCGTTCTCTCAACCAATCATGATTTCTGTAATTCTGAAGAATATTCGGAAAAACACATCCAATCAATTCATCTACCGATTGCGCAATAGGGTAGTGTCCTAAAAAAATCGATTAAACGCGCATTACACGATGGGGAAGATGTAAACGCGGCACTAAATAAATTCCTTTTTCAATGTCGGAACTGTGAGCATGCGACGACGGGTGTTTCACCGGCCGTGGCGCTGCTGGGACGGCGCCTGCGCAGTCGGCTGGACGCGCTGCGGCCGGATACGGCTGCCGTCGTACGCGCCGGGCAAGAGCGGAAAGTTGCACGTTCACAGGGTATCGACCGTCAGTTCCGAGTGGGAGACGCGGTTTTGGCTCGCGACTATACGGCGAGAGGGGACAAGTGGACTGAAGGGAAAATTGTAAAAATCACAGGTCCACTCTCGTATAAGGTTGATGTAGGACAGAAATCAGAATGGAATAGACACGTAGATCAACTTATTTCGGTTGATGGTAAAAATAGATATTCACTTTCGCGTTTGAGTACGGTACCCGAGGGAGAAGTTAACGATTCTGTCGATAAGGAGGCTGTCGGTGACAGGTTTGAAGATGCGGAGGGCGGCGCGGACGCAGAGGCTGGTGGGGCGGAGAACCCGGCGCCGGCGCCGGAGTCGCGCTCGCCGGGCACCCCGCCCTCGCCCGCGCCGGACGCCGCATCTGCTCGGGCACTGCGTGCATTCAACCGAGCTAAACGTAATGTTATGAGCTGGCTATCATAACATAAATTTTTTATAATTACTTTATCACACTTGGTAACTTAGTGTAAGTTAAAAACTTGTATTTCAATATTTAGAAGGGAGAAAATGTGACGTATTTGTCAATAATATAAAACGGTGGCGGGTAAGTTTAGTTTTTACATGAATACATCAGTCAGTCGATAGCCTGCGCCTTTCATTGACGTCACAGTACCAAGTTCCAACCCGTGCTGTGCCGCCCAAATTTGGGCAGAGTGACACTGAATTTAATTTTTTAAAATATTGAAGAAATTACTGGTCGTTTCCCTTTTTTTTTTGGAGAGTATGTGATTTGCAGAATCGGTAACAGACCAGTGACTGACTCTTTGACTTGTTGGTATTTAGGACGGTGGTAATCATTTCCTCTGTGTGATAAGAAAACACAATTAACAGGTGTTTTCTTCGACATGAGTAAAGCCTTCGATTTTGTGAATCACAATATCGACGGTGGAAAGCATAAACGCTGTAACCCACAATGTATAAACTTTACACCAGAGCCAAAAAACTTTTTAAAATTTACTAAAAAAATCAGAACTCATGATCCTTTTTGCGTAAAGTAACAATTCTTTGGGAAATTATGTATATTTGGCTGGGCTATTAACCGCTTAGTAAAAATCTTGTCTAAAGTAGTCTGCAAAGAAGTTTTGGTGGGTTACAGCATTTGAATTTTTTTTTTCACTTCGGGAAAACGCTGTAACGTCAATATACTAATGTATGAAATAGAAGAAAGTGATTTTTTTTTGGGAAAGCATAAATGTCGTAATTTGACAATTTACAATATTTTTAAACATACTAAGTGTTGTAAGCTTGTTTAGGTTCTTAAAATGAAAAATTAAATTGAAGTAACAGCTTACATCAATCTAATCCATGAAAAATTAATTAGCGTAATCAGCAACTGATAAAAATATTAAGGGACTTTAAAATGTCAAACAATTATTTTATTTAGAATTATTTTTATTAATCATAAAAACCGGCCAAGTGCGAGTCGGACTCGCGCACGAAGGGTTCCGTGTTTTATAAAAACGCCAAAAAAATCATGTCTGTTGTATGGGAGCTCCCTTAAATATTTATTTTATTCTGTTCTTTAGCATTTGTTGTTATAGCGGCAACAGAAATATATCAACCTAGCTCGGAGGGAAAATCTTTATTTAACATCATTTGAAACTCATCCTCTTCCTCTAAAAAATCAAGATAGCTTTTGTTGACAGCTGCTTTTCACTTCGATTTCCTTTTACTTCTTTAAAATTCCCATTGTAATCGTTTTTAGCTAAAATCAATCTTTCTATTATATAAAAATCTCGTGTCACGGTGTTTGCTATCGAACTCCTCAGAAATGGCTTCACCGATATTTATGAAATTTTTTCTCTGTATTTGGTAGGTCTGAGAATAGGTCTTAGGCTATTTTTTATACCCCTATTCTTCGCACCTCTGATCATCTGATCGGGAAACAGCTAGTTATAATATAAAAAAATGTAGTAAAACGTCAAAGCATAATAATTATTATTAAATAATTTTGTAACTACTGCTATTAACTTAATACAATGAAATCAACTTCTTCAGGCAACAGTTCGATTCCATCTCCAATAAAATTATGATGAACTACTGTTTGATCTTGAGCTGATATGTTTCTATCATTCTCTTCCTTAAAATTTTTTATCGCTCTTCAACTGCAAACCTTTACACATACTTCTTTTTCATCGTCACTATCAATTTCTGACTTTAAAATCGGCTCAAAATCAGACTTTAACACTGCTACCAACTTTGCTGTCTAAAAAAAAAGAGTAAAGAGTAAGTAAGAATGAAAGATATAGCTTATAAAATTGAGATTATAAACAACCGTAAGATATGTGAGGATCCTTTTTTTGTCCCACTATCAACAGCTTATATTGTTAGTAAAATCAAGCTTTCTCTTCGATTTTAGTTTTTTCTTTTTTTGACGACCGGATAGCCTAGTTGTTAGAGAACCTGACTACGAAGCTTGAGGTCCCGGGTTCGATTCCCGGTCGGGGCAGACATTTGTGTGAATAATACGAATGTTAATGCTCGAGTCTTGGGTGTTTAATATGTATTTAAGTATGTATTTATCTATATAAGTATGTTTATTCGTTGTCTAGTACCCATAGTACAAGCTTTGCTTAGTTTGGGACTAGGTCAATTGGTGTGAATTGTCGCGTGATATTTATTTATTTTATTTATTTATTTGATTTCAGGAGTAACTTCAATAAAGTATGGATCTTAATCACTTATTCTTTTTGACTCTTTCTTTGAACTGCCGAGATCGCTCAAAGTAGAATCAATTTCCAAAACCTTGGATTCTTTAAGGCTTTTGTCTATCAAAGGATACTTTGTAGAGATTGGTCCGTAGAGTTTATTGTATTTTCTGAATTATCAGTATAATTTGAACTTTTAGTGGCGAGATTTTGTCAAGTATTAGTTTTGTATCACCCAAAAAGTGATCTGGCTTTCTGAAAATTGGAGTGATATTCTCGGCATCCTATTATCTCGCCTCATTCGTTTTTCGTTTAATCTTATTTCGTCTTAATCTGTATTCGTCACTCAATCTTTATTCGTCTTATTCGCTAACCGTCATTATCTTATTCAGTCAAAATCTGTACTTGTCTCTCTCTTAATAAGTTTTATTCGTTTTTCGTCACGGTTTTCCTAGGGCTCATTCGTCGTTTTTCCGTTTCGTTTTTTGTCTCATTTATTTACGAACATTTATTTACCAGCACCAAACGTATCGAAAAAATTTTGGCCAATAAGTATATGAGACAAAAACGAAAGGAAAGAACGATGAATGAGTCCAAGGAAAACCGTGACGAAAAACGAATAAGACGTATTAAGAGATAGACAAGTTTCAGAATTTGACCAAAAAAGATAGTGACAGAAAGCGAATAAGACGCGGGTATGCTTTGAAGTCACAGTCTCGTAGTTACATACTTAAAAAAATGATGTAAACTTATTGCTAACAATATTATCATAAATTTTCAAATGCTGTAACGTCATGATTCTTATCTTAAAACTTTGATAGAAAGCTATAACCCCAAGTAACTACTTATTTTGATTACGAGTGAATGCTTTAACACTCACCTGCAATATATTCTTGATCAGCTTAAATGCTGTAACCCACGTAATGATATTATTTTTCATTCCGCGTAAACGCTGTAAGTGACATCGGGCGGCTGAATATTGTTCCGCGTGTATGAAGTAAGATAAAGAACTCTATTTTCTTTGTTTTTTATGTCGGTTACAGCATTTTATGTATCATAAACAGCCAAAAATCATAAAAATTACTACGCTGTCCAGAAACTTCTAATTGTCGTAGAGCAACGTGGGTTACAGCATTTGACGCAGAAAAAAAAACTGAATCTAAATATGCAATAAAAAATTTTTGGTCAAGGTCCGGGTTACAGCGTTTATGCTTTCCACCGTCGATATATTAATAGCTAAATGCGAAAAGTATGGTATTAGAGGCAATGCGTTGGACTGGATTAAAAGTTACCTAACAGGGCGAAAACAATGTGTTCAATTGAGCAAAATAAATAAATACAATGAAGTTGCAAAATATCTGTCTTCATATAGAATTAATGATTCAGGTGTACCTCAAGGAAGTGTACTTGGACCGTTACTATTTATTTTATACATAAATGATCTTCCGAAAGTAAGTCAATATAAAACTATTTTATTCGCAGATGACATCTCAATTTTAATTACTAAGGATAACAATGATAATAATTACACTAACGCTATAAATAAGACTATTGACTCTGTATGTAATTGGTTGGAAGAAAATGGCATATATGTAAACATTGAAAAGACTAAATATATGCAATTTTGTAATTATAGGAAACAGTTACTGAAATTAGATATTAAATGTAAAGGAGTAGACATTGAAGAAGTTGATGTTACAAAATTTTTAGGTATTATAGTAGATCGACATTGCAATTGGAAATCTCATGTTGAAAATGTTTGCGCCAGATTAGAAAAATTTACATTTGCTTTAAGACGTTTAAAACGTATAGCTGGCAAAAAAGCTGCCTTGACAGCTTATCATGGTTATGTGAGCTCAATATTACGGTATGGTCTGATCATCTGGGGTAACTCACCCGACATTAAACGAGCCTTTATATGTCAAAAAAAATGTATTCGAGCCGTAAGTGGAGTAGGACCTTTAGAACCATGTAGACCCTTGTACAAAGAGCTGAATATACTAACCTTAGCAGGGCAATATGTATTAGAAGTTGGCTTATTTGTAAGGTCAAACCCACACTTTTATAATAAATTATTAGTGAATCCTAGGCTCAGAACCAGAGATGTTGCAAAACTAGCCAAGCCAACACAAAAAAGCGCACTGTATAGCAAAAATTGTTACGCGATGTCAATACAAATATATAATCATATACCGTTAATAATTAGACAAATCACGAAATTAGCAAACTTTAGAAAAGAATTAATAAAATGGTTAAAAGACAGATGTTTATACAGTGTAAATGAATTCTTGGAATATAATAATAAAATGTGACTTATGAAAATGATTAATCAAATGAATTTATATTGTTGTAATTGTATACTTATTATTAATTCTTCGACATGGTTCTATAATTATATTTTCACATTTAGTTTTAAGACGATAAATTTTTGCATGCTTGTAATAGCTAAGTGTGTGTACAATAACAAATTTTACTAACATCGATTTAATCCCACGCTTAATGCAAATAAATTCAATTTCATTTCATTTCATTTCTGCATTTGAACTCTGCAGTCGGAGGCTCGAAGACAACCAGGAGAATGAATTAAAATTAATTTAAATAAAATGATAACTATTCTTCAAACATCTTAAATCCTAAATGACGATAGTTCGAACAATAATCTTAATTGGGTAAACGCGAAAAACGTTCTGCCGATGCGTCGCCTCACGTACTGGTAGCTGGCGTAGGCTATAGTTTTCAATGGCAGGCTGCTATGTATATGTTCGTTCGGTGGCTCTCCGCGTAGCACGAGCCGTAGTTACGTAACACGCTTCCTCGTTTGCCTCCCTCTCATCATAAATAGGTAAATTAACAGTAAAACAGAACCAAAATTGCAATATCGTCGGTGCAAATTCCCTTATTTAGGTACGTAAATATTGCGTTCTGCACTACATGTAGTTTTAAGTTAACAGGGGAGTAAAAAATGGAAATGCGCCAAGACCTCCCCACCGATATACTTCACGTAGTAATTTTATTTCCTTCGTCTCTACTACTTACCTGTCTTGACTTTATTTGTTTACGTTCCAGTGGTCCCGTCACCAAAACGCCGGCTCACCAAGTTCGTGTCTATACAGCAGCCGCCCCCCGAGAGTGCTGTGCTCGGTGGAAGCCCCCTCGAACTCCACTGTAAGGCCATGGGGTTTCCCGCCGCGCCTACCGTCCAATGGCTCAAGAACGGAGAACCAATCACTGATGTGAGTAAAACCTTACAGGGTAGATCAGATTTACTGTCATTATTCTTCATCATGGCCGATGGGGCAAAAAGGTTCTCGAGTGGCATCCACGGACCGGAAGACGCAATGTAGGTAGGTCCAACAAGATAGAGCGACGACCTGGTTGAGGTTGCGGGATCGCGTTGGATGCGGATGGCACGGGACCGACCTGTTTGGCGAGCCTTAGGGGAGGCCTATGTTCAGCAGTGGACGTCTTTCGGCTGAAATGATGATGATGATGACTAATTTTTCCTATGCATCACACCAGCTTGCTTAATCATAATCACTTATTGCAGCGATACTAGCGACATCTAGGTATTACTCACACTACAATCTTTTTTTTTGCTACTTCTGTCTTCTCGTGAATAGGAATTAGGACTGTTGTAGTGTGGCCGAAACGTCGAAATCTAATATATAAAAATCTCGTGTCACGGTGTTTGTTACCGAACTCCTCCGAAACGGCTCGACCGATTCTTATGAAACTTTTTTCTCCACTCCACTTTCTACCACAATTCTTCGCGGATGGAGTCGCGGGCAACAGCTAGTATGTAAATAAAATAATAGAATATTTGTGATTAAGCCACGAAATAGCCACGAATCCTATATAAATGTACTTGAGGCTCACCTTTGCTAATTTTATTAAAAAAAATTGACATTATTAGTACATTACTACCGGCCAGTACATTAGCTACATGTACCGGCTAGTACATTACTGCTAGAGGCCGTGAAGTAAGGGATTGATGGACGAAATTTGGGGTAGGTATACTGCCGAGTCGTGTAGAAGAGGCCGGATAAAACGAGTCCAGCAATCCCTGCTCCGGCCGAGGATTGTATAGAGCTTTTCTCAAACATGCATCTCACCATCACCAACCATCCATCCATCTATCCATCCATCCATCCATCCGTCCGTCCGTCCGTCCGTCCATCCATCCATCCATCCATCCATCCATCACCAGTAGTTTAGGCGGTTTTATAGAAATAAAAGAAGATAGATTTTTTTATGTCGTAAGTTGGCTGTATGTAAGTTTTCCTTTGTCAGTTTAATGTAAGTAAGCAAATTTAAAAAGTTACAGCAGCGGACAATAATGGTTTTTCATACTTACTTTTATGGCCTAGGCCAAGAAGTAATGTAGGGAGCCATAAACAACAAACTTCATGGCTTCATTTCGTGAAATTAACGCATACATTTCCAAGCATGTTTGAGAAATAGTACATTACTGCAGAGGCCGTGAAGTAAGGGATTGATGGACGAGATTTGGGGTATACGGCCGAGTCGTAGACGAGGCCGGATAAAACGAGTCCAGCAATCCCTCTTCCGGCCGAGAATTGTATAGAGCTTTTCTCAAACATGCATCATCATCATCATCATCATCATCATCATCCATCCATCCAACCATCCATCCATCCGTCCATCCATCCATCCATCCATCCATACATCCATCCATACATCTATCCATACATCCACCCATACATCCATCCATACATCCATACATCCATCCATCCATACATCCATCCATCAATACATCCATCCATCCATCCATCCATCCATACATCCATCCATCCATACATCCATCCATCCATCCATCCATCCATCCATCCATACATCCATCCATACATCTATACATCCATCTATACATCCATCCATCCATACATCCATCCATACATCCATACATCCATCCATACTGATCCATTGATTCTGCTCTGTTGTCCGCAGCAAACAGACGCGTTACGAATTTGTTAAAAATATTTTACTACAATGGGGGCGAAGCTGCAGGCAACAGCTAGTTTATTATAAATGTTTTTATACCTTTATTCGTATTTATTTTGTTTGAAACATAAATATAAATAGATTAGTTGCAAATTCATTCAATTAAACAAATATTTATTTCAAAGTCAAAAAAAGCCAAAGTCAAAGTGATTTATTGCAAACATAGGTATTACTGCTGATTCAAATCTAAGAGTTAGGTTAGACAGTATACCTCAGAGGCTTAATGCATAACAAAGTACAACTAATATTACAAGCGGAACTCTCGCTTCAGTTATATTAACTAAAAAGGGAGTTCCGCTTGTAATATAAGTTGTACTTTGGTATGCAACAGGCCCCAGTACGCGGATACGCGGAACGCGATTATTGTAATGTGCTATTACGTGAAGCGTAGTGACCCTTGTTTAGAATTAAAATAAAAGTTTTCTAATACATAGAAGAAATTTAATTTGCACTCACGATAGCTGGTACAATATTTGAAAAACGAAGTAAAAGAGAAAGTAAAAAACAATGTTGCCAGCATACAAAAATATAAAAATTACGTTCCTATGTACGTTATTGTACATAAACTGCCAGCGCGGGAACGAAGTACTTAATATCTAATAACAAAGTAATAAAAATATAACTTTTAAATATTACATTAACTTTATAAAAAACAAAAATGAGAATGCAGTACTCTAGTTCTTAAGCATTTAATCATCTAAGGGAAGAACAGACACTTTAGTAACACTAGTACGCCTAATGTGTCCGGTAGGTGTCTTAACATCTAGAGCACGCACCTTGCCGTCACCTCCGGGGTAGACGTTTACAATCCTGGCCATAGGCCATCTTAAAGGGGATGCATTAGCATCTCGCAATATGACCAGTGTACCGACAGTTAAATTTGGTTGACCGTTTTTCCATTTTGGACGACTTTGAAGCATATTTAAGTACTGCTTAGACCATTGTTTGAAGAAACTTTGTTGAATCTGAGTACACTGATTCCAAAACGACAAACGATTAACTGGTACACGAGTTAAATCTTTTTCGGGAAAGCATGTTAATGGAGCTCCTGTCAAAAAGTGTCCAGGAGTTAAATAAGTCATGTCATTGGGGTCAGATGACATGCTTGTGAGAGGGCGAGAGTTCAAAATTGCTTCAATCTGAGTTAAAACAGTATTAAACTGTTCATACGTTAGGACGCTATTACCAACAACTCTTTTTATGTGATATTTAAAACTTTTCACCCCTGCCTCCCACAGGCCCGCAAATACAGGACTATAGGCTGGGATGAATTTAAAATCAATCCCTTGATCTGTAGTGTATCTATACACAGAATTTTGATTATCAGCAGAAGCCTGCAACTTATAAAGTTCTTGTAATTGAGTATTGGCACATCTAAAGGTGCTGGCATTGTCACAAAATATTTGGCTAGGTTTATTACGACGTGAAATAAACCTTTTTAAACAATTTAGAAAGTTTTCAGTAGTCATATCTGAGGCAAGTTCTATATGAACTGCTTTTGTGACAAAGCATACGAAAATTAGGATATATCCTTTTAAAATTACTGGTTTTCTAACTCTAGCAAGCTTAACATTAAACGGGCCAGCGTAATCAATGCCAACCTTTTCGAAAGGACGTGCTATTTGCACTCTTTGTTTAGGTAAAGAGCCCATAAGTTGCGTTACATTTTTTGCCCTTAGTCTAAAGCAAATTATACATTTGTGGATTACTCCTTTAACTTCTCTGAGACCATTAATTAGCCAATACTCTTCATTTAAGTGACATAAAATTAACTTTTGGCTAGCATGCATGAGCTCTCTATGAGCTTTAAAAATTAATAGTTTTGTAATATTAGATCCCTTAACCAATATAATAGGATGCCTCTGCGAGTAAGGCAACGCAGAATTTTGCAATCTGCCACCCACACGCAAAATATCATTGTTATCTAAAAATGGATTTAAAGAACTTAACATTCCTTTGACAGCAATATTTGATTTTAATGAACTAATTTCCGCTGAGTAATTTGAGTGTTGATCAATTTTTATTACTGTTTTTAAAGCATTGTCTAGCTCCGTGGGTGAGAGATTGTCAAAATATCTATCCTGTTTCTTTAACTTACAGTTTTTACAAAATCGAATGACATATGCCATAATTCTTTTTATGGTATCAATATTAGAATATTTTTGCATGAAGTCAAAAACTCCCACAGGCCTAGCAATATAACACAATTTTGGCGAATTAAGCTTTAATTCTGGCAATATAACGTTTTCATCTAAATTTGTTTTTACATGTGTAAAAGAATTATTTTGAAGTGCCTGTGGTCCATGCCACCATAGTAAATTATTTTGTAACAAATGCGGTTGGACACCTCGTGATATACAGTCCGCTGGATTTTGATCGGTAGGTACATAGAACCAATTAAATTCGGACGAAAAATGGTTAATTCTTTTGATTCTATTTGCTACATACGCCTGTAATCTCATCGGTTCCATGTTGAGCCACCCGAGTACAATCATAGAATCTATATATAAATATACTTTAAAGCTGTGATTAAATTTTAATACATTACATAACTTATTAGCTAGCATGGCAAGCAACAGAGCACCGTTTAGTTCAAGACGAGGTATAGTCAATTCTTTGTTCATTGGACTTATTCTTGACTTGGAGCAAAGTAAATTCACGGTTACTGTGCCATCAAAATTAATTACTCTTAGATATAATGAGCAGCCATAGGCCTTATTAGACGCATCTGCATAACCTACCAGTTCAATGGTATTTGCATTTTTAACATTTATGTGCCTATCAATTTTAATTCGAGACATATCGATTAAACTTTGAGCAAAATTTTTCCACTCTTTGTTCAAGTCACATGGAAGTTGCTCATCCCACGATAAATGCATGGAACATATTTTTTGTAAAATAATCTTTGAAGCTACAAAGAGTGGACCTACTAGACCCAAAGGATCATAAAATTTACTAATAAATGAAAGCACTTGCCTTCTGGTGTACGTTTCTAGTATGTGGGTTTCTGGACAATTAATAAAGAATTCGTCTGACCCAACGTTATATTTCAATCCAAGGGTTTTCACATACACGTCATCTTTATCTAAATCAATATCCTCACTAAGGCTTTGCTTATCTTTAGGTATATTATTTAATAATTGCTTGTTATTAGCACACCATTTATGTAACTCAAAACCACCTATTTTTAATAACTTAATTAACTGTTCTTTTATCTGCATTAAAACGTTAATATCATCATGCCCTGTGTGGACGTCATCTACGTATGTTTGATAACGCAATACGTCTGCAGCTAATGGGAACTGTTCCTGAAATCTTTGGGCTAGTTCTAATAAGCAGCGTGTGGCTAAAAATGAGCTACTTTTTAAACCGTATGTGACAGTCTTCAATTGAAGACATGAAATTGGTGCATTTATATCGCTGCGCCATAGAATATTTTGCAAACATCTGTATTTTGGATCAATGAGAATCATTCTGAACATTTGCTTAATGTCAGCAATTAAAATGTATTTAGGAAATCTAAACAATATTAAAATATCAAAAAGTTCATTTTGAACAGTTGGACCATTCAATAAAACGTCATTTAACGATATTTTTTTCTTAGTTAGCATACTGCCATCAAAAACTGTTCTCAATTTAGTAGTTTTGCTACTCTCATTAAAAACTGGATGATGCGGCAAAAAATAAATTGCATCTGTATCTAAATTATACTTAGAAATATCATATTCCTCGGCATGCCCAAGGTCAACAAACTCTTTTATAAATTCACTATATTTTTTATAAAGTGATTCATCTTTAACGAGACGTTTCTCTAAATTTAAAAAACGATTTAAGGCACATGAAAACGAATCTCCTAAATCAAGCTGTGTCAGAGGCTGCTTCAATGGCAATGCAACTTGAAATTTGTTTTTATTCAAGGTTACAGATTCTCTGAAACTGATCTCAGCTAGTTCATGCTCGGTATTTGCTTCAGAAAAAACTTCGGGTACCTTTTCAGCTTCCCAGAGCTTTTTTAAATTATTATTAATCTCTGTACACTCGAACATTGAAAATGAATCAGATTGACTGACCTTGGCAGTAAACAAACTTGTTTTGTTTGTGGATGCATGCTGAGAAGGTAGGGCTCCTGCGACCACGTGGCCAAAATGTGTGTTGACCAGGTACGGTCCATTTAAATTAAGCGGCCTCACATGATGGCGCAGTGCCTGGAAAAACACATCACATCCTAATAAAATAGTGATAGGACCTGTTTTATCAAATTCGATATCAGCTAATTGCAAATTATCCGGAATTTTTATTATATTTCTCGGGATATGAAATTGAGGCATATCTTCTGTTATTTTCTCCACTATACAACATCTTACTTTTAAATTAAAATCATTTAAACACGAATTTATTGTAAAAGTTGCCCCTTCCTTTATTTCATTACTGCGGCTGCAAATTCCATAAATATTATTAAGTTCTGGGAACCTATCGCATTGAATGATGTCAGCCAACGAAGAAGTTACGAAAGACACTTGGCTTCCAGAATCTAAAAGAACGCGAGTTTTTATGTATGAATTATTTTTAGTTTTTATTTTTACTAATATAGTAGGTAGAATTACATTATCAGAGTTATTACAGAATAGACCTACCTTAGGGCAACTTATGGCCATATCATTTATCTCATTGGAGGTTGATGAGGTACTTGGTGTAGGTTCTTGGTGTAAGAGAGTATTATGGTTCCCCTTACAAGTACTACATTTGAAATTAAACCTACATTTCCCCCCATGTTCATTTAAACATATTGTACAATAACTTTTATTGTTATTAATAAAATTAATCCGCTCTTCGGAATTAGCTAGCTTAAATTTTTGACAAACATATAATCTATGAATTTGAGACCTACAGTACTTACACTTTATCTTCTTTTTATCATGGAATCCAGTTTCCACGGTAGAAACAAGCGACATCCTCCTTGACCTTTCAAAATGAGAAGGAGGTGTTTGCGGGAGCGTCTCCAATGCTGTCGCCTTTTTTTCTATGAATGTAAAAAGCGATTCTAATGTAGGCATTGTATTAACATATTCCCTTTCTAAATAGAATGAACGTAAAGTGTATGGGTCTAATTTTTTTTGCAATAAACATACTAATAAACTGTCCCACTGTTGGGTTGGTTGCTCTAAATTTTTTAACGCACCTAAATGCTGTTTTACTACATTAATAAAATTACGCAATAAAGAATTTGAGCACTTAGGCATTGACGGAAGGTCTAAAATTTGATTGACATGATAGGTGATCAACCTTGCCTTATTGTCATAACGTTTCTTTAATAAGTCCAAAGCCAGGGAATAATTATCGTTTGTCAGAGGCAAGTGCTTCACGATATCGAGAGCTTCGCCCTCTAAAAAGGAAACTAAATAATATAATTTGTCACATGGTGACAGTTTGGGGTTTGGATGAACAACGGAATTAAACATACTTATAAAATGTTCGTACTCACCCATGTTTCCGTTAAAAGATTTGATAACAATTCTTGGCAAATTTTGGAAGTGTGGTTCGGATCCACTTAGGTTGCACGAAATGCTTTGTTCGTTGCCATTGGTAGCTAATAAAGTATTAATTTTTGCCAACAAAATACAATATTTGTCATCAATTTTATCAAATTCCTCCTTATCGCTCGGATCTAATATCTGAACCTCAACATTCACTTCACAAAATTGGGTAAATGCAGTTTGTAATCTCTGCTTTTTAATTTTTAACAATTCTGGATCACAATTACTTGAATTAACGGTATTCAAATAGGTTTCCGTTTTTGTGATGGTTGATTTACACTGACCACGGGTCGCAACCAATCGTTTTAACTCCTCCGACATTGTTGAAGGTGAATTAGTTGATTATTTAAATACCAGACACTTATTTAAAACAATAATTTGCTTAAAATTATATAGAATCTACAGCTTAAAGTTAATAAAATTATGCACTACTCGCAATGAGACCTTAACACATCTACCGGCCGACACGAAGAAAAAATGCAACGGTCATAAAGTGTTTCAATGCAGCACACACGGCGACACACGCAGGCACGGTGTCTAATACGGTGAGAGCGACTTACGTACTCGATGAGGCGAAACGCGACACTGTGTCACACGGTGCTGTAGGTGGAAACGTCGATGCTCGGCGAACGTAGGCAGTTACAAATCGATGTATTTTTTAATATAAATATTTCTTCTGTCTTCTTAATAAGTAGTACAGGAACTGGTGTGATTTCCGCCGAAGAATTTCGTGGCGCGCCTTATAGCTTTGGTGCTTATAGTCACCAACTTAGCCGCCGCTTCAGCAAAATCCAAAGGACACCAAAACGTTGTAATTTTAAATATATGTAGGCCACTGACCTTAATCGAAGGACCAAAGTCTATGTTTAGAATTAAAATAAAAGTTTTCTAATACATAGAAGAAATTTAATTTGCACTCACGATAGCTGGTACAATATTTGAAAAACGAAGTAAAAGAGAAAGTAAAAAACAATGTTGCCAGCATACAAAAATATAAAAATTACGTTCCTATGTACGTTATTGTACACCCTGCCTACGAAGCAAGAGGTCCTGGGTTCAAATCCCGGTATGGGCATCTATTTGTGTAATGAGCACGAATATTTGTTCCTGAGTTATGGATGTTTTCTATGTATTTAAGTATTTATTTATCTATATAAGTATGTTTATCGTCGTCTAGTACCCATAGTACAAGCTTTGCTTAGTTTGGGACTAGGTCGATTTGTGTAAGATTGTCCCCTAATATTTATTTTATTATTTTTTATTAAGCAAACATGGCGTCATGCTCTTTCCAGTTCCTAGACGAGTCCAATGAAATCACAGCCATCTACCCTTCGAGCTTGGCCTGCCTCCTCTCGACCCTGGTTGTGACAAGCGCCACCAACGGCGACGTCTTCACATGCGTGGCATCCACCAGCTTCGCCACCAAAACTGCTTCTACCACCGTCTACACTGAACAAGGTAATCTGACAGTGTGAGAACTTTTTGACGTGAAAACGACTAATAAATCGATGAACGCCGGCTGCATACACGTCAAATATCTTGAAAACGGTGCATCCTACGGCAAAATCAATGAAAATTTCATCCCCCCTTTAGTCCTCCCGCATCCCCTCCCCCCACCCCCCCCACCTCCTACCCCCGCATTGAAAATTACCCGAGCACTAGTACTAAGATTGGCGTTTTGAATGTTTTGTTATGACGTTGTCACGTTAAACTATCGTCCGTAAACCAACTTTACAGACAACTGGTTTTTGTAAGACTCACCATCTTGACGGTTGGCAGTCTCACGTCCGCTATAAGCGGAACTTTCCCCACGCACAACGAAATTATGGAACCAGCTTCCTGGGACAGCATTACCAGAGCGATACGGCTTGAGGATCTTTAAAAAACGATACCTATCTCTCAAAGGGCCGGCAACGCACCTGTGACCTGTGACACTATTAGTGTTGCGGATGTCCATGGCCTGACCTGACGTGATTGCTTACCAACAGAGAATCCACGACGACGATCCACGACGTGGCTTTCACGTGGAGCAGATATTTGTGTGAAAAATACAAATGTTTGTGCTCGAGTCTTGGATATTAAATATTATTTAAATACTAGCTGTTGCTCGCGACACTGTCTGCAAAGATACGGGTGTAAAAAATAGCTTACGACCTATTCTCAGGCTTACTAAATATAGAGAAAAAAATTCATAAAAATCCGTCAAGCCGTTTCGGAGGAGTACGATAACAAACACCGTGACACGAGATTTTTATATATTATCCGTTGTCTAGTACCAATAGTACAAGCTTTGCTTAGTTTGGGACTTGATTAATTTGTTTCAATTGCCCACGATTTATTATGATTATCCTTTCCAGGTGAAGATTCCGAGGACATGCTGACGCTCCCACTCTTCACACTGCCTTCCAAGCCCATCATTACTTCGTACTACATCACGCTCTTCCAGGACAGTGGCACCAACGTAGTTCTCCCCTGCAGGGTCTACAGCCCCACTGAACCTCAGGTCTACTGGCAGGACGAGAACGACAACATCGTTTATGGCAACTCCAGGATGAAGGTAAGATTCTTCTCTTCTTTAAAAGTTATCTTCTTTTCGGTGGAGTAACCGCCACTGCGCAAGGTCTTCGGTCAGTTGTTTCACTTCATGATACAACAACACCCATTTTCTTTTACACCAGGTCAAATTGGTCAATCTTGGTCTTCCTCTGCCTCGTGTTCCTTTTACTTTTTCTTCTTTAAGATAATTTTAAGGTGGTTTTAACGGACCCCACACATAATATTTAATATCAAAACATTTACTACCAACAATAATTATCTCAAGCGTCTATCACACTTCTGGGCACAGATCTCCTACCGGGAATGTATCAAAATATATAAAGTTTTTGTAGTGGTAGAGCCATGTTGTAGCTAGCCGCTGCATCACGAATGGGCCGGCTCGTCCGGGGCAGTACCACCCTCTCACAGAACACTGCCGTGAAGCAGCAGTACTATAGGTGGCGCCACCGGACGTTTAACGGCGTTTAACGTCAACACAACGTCAAAATCCCGCTGTCGTTTTTATGAGATGTGGTTGTGTGCGTGGCCTCAGCTCTGGTGGCGTTACCTATACCTGCTGCGTTTCGTACGGTCAGTGAGAGCGCCGGGGGCCCAATACCTCTCCCTCCCCTATTCCCTCTCCTTTTTCCTTAGGGCTGACAACGCACTGGCATCGCGTAAAGCGCTGCGGGTGTCTATGGACAGTGGTGATCATTTAACATCAGGTGACCCACTAGTTCGTTTGTCTAGCCTCTCTAACATAAAAATAAAAAAAAGTTTAAAACGAATAATCGACGAAATACATAATGGTCATCATCATCATCATTTCAGCCGAAAGACGTCCACTGCTGAACATAGGCCTCCCCCAAGGCTCGCCAAACAGATCGGCCCTGCGCCATCCGCATCCAATGCGTTCCCGCTACCTTAACCAGGTCGTCGCTCCATCTTGTTGGAGGCCTACCTACACTGCGTCTTCCGGTCCGCGGACGCCACTCGAGAACCTTTCGGCCCCATCGGCCGTCAGTTCTACGGGCGATGTGCCCTGCCCACTGCCACTTAAGTCTAGCGATTCTTCGAGCTATGTCCGTGACTTTAGTTCTTGCGCGGATTTCATCATTTCTAATGCGATCCCGCAGAAAAACATAATGGTCATAATATATACTAAAATTTTCTATGAAACTATTGATAAAACGAAATTTTTTAATCGTATAATCTATAGATTGGTTTAGGTTAGGTTAGGTTTATTTTATGAAAATCCTGTAAAGTTGAGAATTTCCAAGAAAATTGCATTATATCAAATGACCATTATGTATTTCGTCCATTATTAATTTTAAACTTTATATATTTTGATACGTACCCCTCCTATCGGGTTGAGGGGGCTTAAGAAAAATACATATTTGGTTGTGATTATCAAATCAGTCGATCTGTAGTTTAATTTAATGTGAAATTAATCCATACATTTTTATAAAATCTCGAATATAAATATCGATTTAAAATCGGAATCAACTCAAGCCTAGATTATTTATGGATTTAAAAAAAAAAAAATACACGTCGAATTGAGAAACTCCTCCTTTTGTTTTCGTCGGTTGATAAATGCCACTCATTTGTTTCAACCTATACCAACTGTTTAAACCTAGAGTTCGACTAAAAATAGCCTCACAAAACTGCTTCATGATGTGTATTAGTATTTTTAATAAATTACCTGACTCATTTAAATTAATGGAAAGACAGCAATTTCAAAAAGCAATTAAGTCATGGTTGTTGGACAAATGTTTTTATAGTTTGAAGAAGTTCATGGGACATCAGTGATTATAAATGGTAATATTATTAAGTAGTAATTAAGTTTATACTAAATATTGAAAGTTTAAAACAGCTTATAAATATACTAGCTTTTGCCCGCGGCTTTGCTCGCGTGTACCATGAGTATTCCAAAGAACCAAGATATTAAGCAAGCAAGCATACAGGCAAGCAAGCAAGCATGCAAGCAAGCATTCAACGGTTGGAATCACTTCGCCAGCATTTTTGGAAATGTTGGCAGTTGGAATATGTGACTGAACTTCAACAGCGGTGCAAATGGCGTGTTCCCAGTACACCACTAAAACCTGGAGACCTGGTCCTATTAAAGGAAGAAAACGTCCCACCCATGCATTGGAGGCTGGGGCGGATTGCTTCACTGTTCCCCGGCAAAGACGGAGTCGCCCGTGTTGCAGAGGTTCGCACCAGAACTGGCACCTATCGTCGAGGCATCAAGTACCTGTGTCCCCTACTGGATCCTGAAGACCCTACTTTGGAAGCAGGAGCTTCCAAGGCCCCGGAGGATGTTGCGGCGCATCCCTAGTGTCTCAAGAAACGCCGCGAGGCGCGCACGCATTAATTGTATTTTCATTTAGTTTTGAGTACCTAATATACTTATTGTTTGAAAAGGAGTCAGATTCATTAATTATTCATCCTACCACGGAACACTCTCCAAGCAACCTAAATGCCGAATTTCAGCTTTCAACGATCACCAAAACGAAAAATCCTGTTTTTTCCCGTTCCCGTGGGAATTTTGTAAAGTCCTCTCTCAATCCTCCTCTACACTCCCCAAGCAACCTACATGCCGAATTTCAGCTTTCTACGACCAGTAAAATGAAAAATCCCGTATTTTCCTTATCCCGTGGGAATTTCCGAAAATCCTTAAAACAGTTTTTTACTATTATAATTACCTACTTCTATGTCAAACTTGAAGAGTCTAGTAATTATAGTTCATAGGATCCCGTTCAACTGAATATATAAATCCCGTATTTTCCTTAACCCGTGAGAAATTTGAAAAATCCTGAAATAAATGTTTTAACTAAAATAATACCTACTTGTGTATCAAATTTGAAGAGTCTAGTTATTATAGTTACTGAGATAGGGTCACTCGAAATCGAATTTATAAGTCCCGTTTTTTCCCGTTCCCGTGGGAATTCCCAAAAATCCTTACTTAGTGGATGCCTACATTATATAAGGTATCTATGTGCAAAATTTCAAGTCTAGATCCAGTGTTTTGGGCTGTGCGTTGATATATCAACAGTCATTTAGTTTATTTAGACATTTCAACCCCATCGCACCCCATCCAGGGAGATGGTATTTTACGTCCGCCACGTCGGATTTTAAAACCGTTGTTGTTTTCATAACCAGCGACCTGATAAACCATAGAAACAACGACCATGTTGATTTTCAGACTTTGTTACCCCTTTCCCCCCTTTTAGGGGTTGAATTCTCAAAAAACCTGACCATCATTTACCATTAGGAGTACTTCTGTGAAGTTTCGAATAAAATAGTCGAACTAATCTTGTTTCCCATATAAACTTTGGACCCCCTTTTCACCCCCTTAGGGAGTGAATTTTGAAAAATCCTCTCTTATTGCACCCCTAGACCTTATAAGGAACCTACATGCCAAATTTGGAATCTCTAGGCCCAGTGGTTTGGGCTGTGCGTTGATATATCAGTCAGTCAGTCAGTCAGTTTTTTCTTTTATATATATAGACAACCTTTTGCCCGCGGCTTCGCTCGCGTGTACCATGACAATTCCAAAGAACCAAGATATCAAGCAACAAGCATACAGGCAACAAGCAAGCATGCAAGCAAGATTGCTTGCGTGACAATGGGACCATCTCAGGAATATATTATATTCTTTCGAATAAAAAAAGAATTTTTAAAATCGGTCCACAATTGACCGAGAAATCGGTGAACATACCTACATAAAAAAATACATTAAATGGAATGCATAACATCCTCCTTTTTTTGAAGTCGGTTAAAGAAACCTTTGCGGCCTACTTACAGTATAAACTTATGAATTTTGAAATTTTAGCTTACAACCAGTAAAACGCAAAATCCCGTTTTTTCCCGTTCCCATAAGAATTTCGGAAAAAACTTTCTTAATACGGGGAAAGTCCTCTCACAATGCTCCTTTACACTCCTCAAGCAACTCATGCCGAATTTCAGCTTTCTACGACTAGTAAAACGAAAAATCCTGTTTTTCCTGTTCCCGTATGAATTTTGGATAGTCCTCTCTTAATGCTCTTCTACACTCCCGAAAGAACCTACCTACTTGCCAAATTTCAGCTTTCTACGACCAGTAAAATGAAAAATCCCGTTTTTTCCCGTTCCCGTAGGAAATTTGGAAAGTCCTCTCTCAATGCTCCTCTACACTCCCCAAGCAACCTCATGCCGAATTTCAACTTTATACGACCAGTAAAACGAAAAATCCCGTTTTTCCCGTTCCCGTGGGAATTTTGGATAGTCCTCTCTTAATGCTCTTCTACACTCCCCAAGGAACCTACCTACTTGCTAAATTTCAGCTTTCTACGACCAGTAAAATGAAAAATCCCGTTTTTTCCCGTTCCCGTTGGAAATTTGGAAAGTCCTCTCTCAATGCTTCTCTACACTCCCCAAGCAACCTCATGCCGAATTTCGGCTTTCTACGACCAGAAAAACGACAAATCCCGTTTTTCCCGTTCCAGTCGGAATTTTGGAAAGTCCTCTCTCAATGCTCTTCTACACTCCCCAAGGAACCCACTTGCCAAATTTCAGCTTTCTACAACCAGTAAAACGAAAAATCCCGTTTTTTTCCGTTCCCGTGGGAATTTTGGAAAGTCCTCTCTCAATGCTCCTCTACACTCCCCAAGCAACCTCATGCCGAATTTCAGCTTTCTACGACAAGTAAAACGAAAAATCCCGTTTTTTCCCGTTCCCGTAGGAATTTTAGATAAGCCTTTCTTAATGCTCTTCTACACTTCAAAAGCAACCTACATGCCAAATTTCAGCTTTCTACGACCAGTCAAACGAAAAATCCCGTTTTTTCCCGTTCCCGTGGAAATTTTGGAAAGTCCGTTCTCAATGCTCCTCTACACTCCCCAAGCAACCTCATGCCGAATTTCAGCTTTCTACGACCAGTAAAACGAAAAATCCCGTTTTGACCGTTCCCGTGGGAATTTTGGATAGTCCTCTCTTAATTCTCTTCTTCACTTTCCAAGCAACCTTCATGCCGAATTTCAGCTTTCGACGGCCAGTGAAACGAAAAATCCCGTTTATCCCCGTTCCCGTGGGAATTTTGGAAAACCTTTCTTAATCCTCCTCTGCACTCTCCAAGCAACCTACGTGCCGAATTTCAGCTTTCTACGACCAGTAAAACGAAAAATCCCGTTTTTTCCCGTTCCCGTGGAAATTTTGGAAAGTCCTCTCTCAAGGCTCCTCTACACTCCCCAAGCAACCTACATGCAGAATTTCAGCTTTCTACGACCAGAAAACGAAAAATCTCGTTTTTTCCTTATCCCATGGGAATTTCCGAAAATCCTTGAAACAGTTTTTTACCATTATAATTACCTACTTCTATGCCAAATTTGAAGAGTCTAATAATTACAGTTCATAGGATTCCGTTGAACTGAATATATAAATCCCGTTTTTTTCCTTATCCCGTGGGAATTTTGAAAAATCCTGAAATTAATGTTTTAACTAATATAATACCTACTTGTGTATCAAATTTGAAGAGTCTAGTTATTATAGTTACAGAGATACGGTCACCCGGAATCGAATATATAAATCCCGTTTTTTCCCGTTCCCGTGGGAATTTTGAAAATTCCTCTCTCAATGCTCCTCTACGCTCCACAAGCAACCTACATGCCGAATTTTAGCTTTCTACGACCAGTAAAACGAAAAATCCCGTTTTTTCCTTATATCGTGGGAATTTCCTTAAATCCTTAAAATTGTTTTTTACTTTTATAATTATCTACTTCTATGCCAAATTTGAAGAGTCTAGTAATTATAGTTCATAGGATTCCGTTGAACTAAATATATAAATCCCGTTTTTTCCCTTATCCCGTAGGAATTTTGAAAAATCCTGAAATTGATGTTTTAATGTAATACCTACTTGTGTATCAAATTTGAAGAGTCTAGTTATTATAGTTATAGAGATACGGTCACTCGGAATCGAATATATAAATCCCGTTTTTTCCCGTTCCCGTGGGAATTCCCGAAAATCCTTCCCTAGTGGATGCCTACATTGTATATGGAATCTATGTGCAAAATTTCAAGTCTCTACGTCCAGTGGTTTGGGCTGTGCGTTGATATTTCAACAGTCAGTCAGTCAGTTAGTCAGTCAGTCAGTTTAGAATTTTATTTATATAGATTGCATGCTGGACGACGGCTGATTGTGACGCACTTTTTATACCTTTTGTAATTACTCACATTTGTGCAATAAACAATTTCATTTCATTTTATTTCATTTTTCGAATCCGAAGTTTCAAAGAACTGAAAATAAATTTACCATATTTTGTGCTGTTAAATAGTATCTGGTGAAAAAATGAGTAATGACGGCGATATGCATGTAGATAAAGACTGAGACAGAGTGTATACGACTGTACATAAGTTTAGACGACGTTTGCGTTTAGACGACCGGATAGCCTAGTTGTTAGAGAACCTGACTACGAAGCTTGAGGTCCCGGGTTCGATTCCCGGTCGGCAGCCATTTGTGTGAATAATACGAATGATTGTGCTCGAGTCTTGGGTGTTTAATATTTATTTAAGTATGTATCTATCTATATAAGTATGTTTATCCGTTGTCTAGTACCCATAGTACAAGCTTTGCTTAGTTCGGGACCAGGTCAATTGGTGTGAATTGTCCCGTGATATTTATTTATATATTTTTATAAATAGGAATTAAAACACTCGTGTGATCTTATTATTAAACTCGCCTTTGGTTCGTTTCATAGTACTGTACAGTAGTCATACAAATAATATTATTGTTTTATTTATTAAGCACTTGTCATTCGCAGGTGCTGCCTTCTGGTGACCTCTTCATCACCAGCATTCGTTGGAGCGACATGGGCGAGTACACGTGCATCGCCAAGAATCTTTACGGAAAGACTACTGCCGTCAGCTTCCTGTACCCTGTGAGGCCGGACCATGTAAGTAATAAATATTATTTTCACTTCTCATGCTCTTAAAATGTTACTTTAGTCTCTGCATATCGGGACTAAAGCTCTTTTTTGATCTCAAGGGATTAAAGTAAAATTTTTTTAATTGACTATGGAAACCCCTAAACTGCCAATCACGGTGTTTGTGAATGGAGAATATCGCCATTTTCAGTAACTGGGTATAGACAATTTTAAAGCTTTCCACAGACCGTAGCGCGCTGCGGACGCACTGTAGCGCCCTGCGCTTCGGTCTTTGGAAGCCATTAGGGCGTGGAAATAACCTCAAAATGACAACTGTATAAAAAATATTTAAAAAATAATTATTTCGTGAAACACATTGAATAATTACGAATATTAATCTATTTAATTATAAAATGTTAAAGATGAATTCATTTTATTTTGTATGTAAAGAAAGATTTCTTTTAGCTTAAATGTTTTTTAATTTGTTTTTTTTTAAAAACGCTGTCGGCAAAGCAGTTCCCTGCTCTGTCGATAAAATAGCAATCCGCACTGTCGGCAAAGCAGTGCTGGAGTGTACGGTAGATAGAGCAGTTACGTTTGAAAGTTTATATGGCGTGACTTCAAAATAATGCGATGTCAGTTGCATTTAATAGTAAATAGAAAGTATAATTAGATATAATTTAACAAATAATTGGCATATAGAAAATAAACTTAAAAAGTCGTTTCTTTATTCACGGGTGTTTCAGTTAACAATATATTTTATGTGTGAACTTAGATCAATTAGGTTAATTTATTTGCCGATTCTAATGAATGAACAGTTATCATTCTTACATGCATAGTCCAATTAGTTTTAACATAGTCTTTAAGTTAGAATCTGTTGGCTAATTATGCAAGCATTTAAAGCGTCACTTTACAAAAAAATATAAAAGAAAAGAAAAGACAGCGGTATTTTTTTTTGCTATTTGAATTTTGAACAGATGTCCATTGCTCGTATTGAGCATACGTTGTAAAAAAGTAATTTTGTACGTCGTTTTTTTCCTTGCATTCAAAGTGAAAAGTAGAGTGTTTAACGCGGGACTAAACTACCATAATGACAACTCGAATTATAGCCTCCCTCGCTATCGCTCGGGTGGCTAAATATCTCGTGTCATTATGGCTTGTTTTAGTCCCTTGTTGAACAATCTACTATTGTTTCATCAGCAGCGCCTGAGCCTCGTGGTATAATTGGTAGCACATTTAAACGACCGCTTTAGCCTAGTTGGTGGTGACCCTGCCTACGAAGCAAGAGGTCCTGGGTTCAAATCCCGGTAAGGGCATTTATTTGTGTGATGAGCACGAATATTTGTTCCTGAGTTATGGATGTTTTCTATGTATTTAAGTATTTATTTATCTATATAAGTATGTTTATCGTCATCTAGTACCCATAGTACAAGCTTAGCTTAGTTTGGGACTAGGTCGATTTGTGTAAGATTGTCCCCCAATATTTATATTTTTATTTTTATTTTATTTGGCACGTAAAGTCAAGGAATTTAATTCTCTACCCATTTCGTAAAAATTTCGTGTAATATTAGCAATACATTTAGGTCGAAATGTCAATTGCAACACGTAAAATCAACATCGTTGCTAGCTCTTATGGTGACAGTTTGCCGTACGATATTCAACCTTAGGCGGGTAGGAAATTAAATTTCTTGACTGTACAGTCATGAGATGCGGGAAAATTTCGTTCAAATTAAATAAAAGCAATGAAATAAAATGTTTATTAGCGGAATATGGGTAAAATAAGATTTTGATCAATACTAGACGAAAAAATCTGGGCGTATGATTTTCGTTCCCATGAGAATTCCAGGAAAATATATACTCTATGTCACTCTCGGAACTCCTCACACTTCAAAATCCATTGAGCCGTTCAGGCTGCAGGGCGTGCCAAAGAATGATACATACATACTGTGCTAGGTCTCTATTACCCAGGTTTAGTTATCTTCCCTCGTTTTGTTCAGTGATCGTCTAATACTAGGACCTTTTTTTTTTTTCTACGTTGTGTTATTTTATCTTGGGATAGTACCCTGGTTACAATTATGGTGAGTTGTTAAACGTTACACATTTATGTAACAGGAAAGATTATAGCGAATATATGTAAGAATTTTTAAATGTAATCCACAGATAGAAATGGACAAAGGTTAGGTAGTTAGTTTTACTTGTTTACTTGCTCTGGGAGATATTGAATAGCAGTAATATTTTACTCGTAAAGGAGTAGCCCTCATCCCCGCTCCGTCCAGTAGAGCTCGACTCCGAACTGGTCACTCTTCCTCGAGCCTACCACGAGCATTACTAAGGGAACAACAATTTATGTCACCCGTCTACACACCGTAAGTATCAGTCACCAAATGAGTAAGAGGACAATCAAGAATGTAGTTACTCCTGTGGTAGGATTTTATTATTCCTAAAATTTACACGGAATAACTACCCTACTCACTTGAGACTAACTCTATTCCCCCCTAGACTCTAGTATAAGAGAAGGTATTTCGGTTAATGTATGAGTATGTTGAAGGACGCTCCATTATTTAGTCTACAACCCAGATCAAGTAACTGGCCTCCTCCCACGTACCTCCCTAAGACACCCAGTTCCGCACGGATCACCTCTAGGGATGAATATCCTTAGCTGCAACCTCACTAACGACACCTATTGCCGAGCGAGTACGTGGAAACTCCGTGGGACTACGCATAGTCACTACGTGCCGGCTGGTTAGACCGAACACTAGGAGGCGACTTCCAGCAAGCCAGAGGCGGCGCTGACCCTTGGAGACCATACGCATGTTGCCAGTCCTCGCACCCCAATAGTAATTTTGGTAATCTACAGACTGCATAATGTAAGCTTCACATCAACTGTTGCTTAGCCTAGCCATCGCAACTGCAAAGTCTGTACTATGGTACGTGATGGTGTAGCTGCGTGCTATCTGGACCATTCCTCTTGGTCGGTCGTAACTATACTGGCATTTGTGCCTACCAGTATTGTCACTTCCCCACTCTCAGAATAATAGTACGGATAGAAGTGTGGGAAACACTTTCTCTATACCGGTCAAGATAGATATAAGTTTATTGTTGAGACCTAGTAATTATTAGTGATTTAATTTAGTCTCAAGTATTATGAAAACCCAGTTCTAGTTTCAAATAGGTTAACAGATTTTATATCAAAACCAGGGATGAATTATGAAAATGATATCCTTCCACAAGAACAAATAAAATAGGTAAAACAGCACATTATAAGTCTAAATGGATTTGTATATCAACACAATGAAGGTAATAAACAGTAATACTATTGCCATTTATCCATTCCTATCAGTAATTGATCAATTACTTCTCAAAGATAAGTTCATGAAGAATCACAAGGTTAAATAACATTGCCTTATCAAAATTATACTGGAAGTCCCTTACCTATGTAACACAGCCGTTTCACAGTTTAAATACTCTGAGGTATTATCGAAGATAAGTTTCCAGTAGAATACAAGAGCTTCAATAAATTATATAATATTCAGTTCAGGTATTACTTCGAGACAGAAGTAGAATAACGTAAACACACAAGGGCTTCTGCCAGGATACTGTTCGGGCCCACTGTCAAACTATTGAAATTGTTTCCCTTCGGATTTCAAAAGATTTAAATTTAAAAATATAATTCCAAGAGAAAACACTATCAAAATAAACTCAATTCAAAAATGTATAGTTCTATACAAGGTGGTTCCTGGATACCAAATGCCACTCGACATTCCAATTCATTTAAACCAAAATTCAATTGAACTGTTCTAAAATTTAAATATTTAAATTTAATGTCATGTTTATTTGTATTAGCTAATTAGAACTCTATTGCTCCTTTGACGGTATCTGTCAGTCAACAAAATCTCGTTTGAAATTGAACCTTAGCTCCAATTGATTTAAATTCCTATCTTATTACTTATATTTATTTCATTTATTTATTTATTTATTTATTAAGGAGCACAACAGCGTTACAATCAAACTTATTCTAATTTAAAATTGATACATAAGGCCAATAACAGTTACTTCCTGTATTGTACAATTAATTGCTTGAGCTGAAAACTTAAAATTGACTATCTTGTTAATAAACAAACTTATTCTTATTTTACTTAATCTAATTAAAAACTAATTCCAACAAATTTTCACTATCTATTTAGTGAACAAATAAATTTGTGTGTGTGTGTGTGTGTGTGTGTGTGTGTGTGTGTGTGTGTGTGTGTGTGTGTGTGCGTGTGTGTGTGTGTGTGTGTGTGTGCGTGTGCGTGTGTGTGCGTTTATGAGTGTGAATTTGTATGTGTTAACCTATTTTATTACTTTAGTACTTCATTTGTAATCAAGTGCTTGAATGTGATTCTAGAACAAGCAAAGGGATCAACGGCTTGAAAGTGTTTATTGTAAGTGCGCACAACCCTAGTTAGCGTTGAATTCTGAGCGTAGTTGGTGCGATAAAAGGGAACCTGGAAAAGAGGGGTGTGACGGGTCCGACGAGCGGGCGCGCAGAGACCGACCCGCTCGAGCAGAGCGGGGCAGTCCAAGCGGCCGCTCATCACGTCGTGGAGCAGCATCATGTCGGAAACAGTGCGCCTGAGATTTAAGGGAGTGAGCTTATGAAAATGGCAACTTTCTTCATATGTATCGAAATATGTGCGACCCTTGTAATTAAGATATTTGATGAACTTCTTTTGTATTCGTTCAAGTCGCCGTTCATGTGTTACGTACTGGGGGGACCAGACGCAACAGCCATATTCGAGTACGCTGCGGACGTATGCACAGTAGATAGACTTTATACATGAAAGATCCTTAATTGGTTGGCAAACCCTCATTACGAATCCCAGACTTTTGTACGCCTTATTAGCAATGACGTCTATGTGCTCTCCCATTGTGAGATTTCGTCAAAATGCACTCCAAGGTCACGAACTGAGTGCACTTTATCTATTAAAGATCCCTGAATGATATACGGAAAAGTTAAAGTGTGACGTTTTCGGCTGAAGGATATCAATTGACATTTAGAAGCATTCACAATAATTTTATTTAAGATATAATAGTTTGATAACCGATTTAAATCCTCTTGAAGCTTTCGACAATCCTTTTCGCTACGTATATCTAAGAAAATTTTTGTGTCGTCCGCATACATTAAATAATGGGAGTGCTTAAAACATGTATAAATATCATATAAATAGACGTTATATAATAAAGGACCGAGGTGTGAGCCTTGGGGAACACCGGATGGTACATTTACAAAATCAGAGCGAAACCCACCTATAACTACTGCTTGAGATCGATTGGATAAATAAGATTTAACCCAGCGCAGCAGGTCTCCCTGGATGCCTAAGTGTTCCAATTTACGTAAAAGGATCACGTGATCCACACGATCGAACGCTTTTTCAAAATCAGTGTAAATCGCGTCAACCTGACCGCTAGTCTCCATCTTAGTAAGCAAGAAGTCAGAATATATAACAAGGTTTAACACAGTTGATCTACCACTAAGAAAGCCATGCTGTTCATTTGGGATGCAAGTGTAGATCGTAGAATAGAATACATCGTACACCAGTTTTTCGAAGGTCTTACTAAAAACATTCAGTATAGAGATTGATCTATAGTGTTCAACATTAAGTTTAGAACTTTTTTTGTGAATAGGGACTATGTGGGCCTCCTTCCATAGCTGAGGATATACCCCTTCCGATAGTGAGCGATTATAAATTATGTGAAGAGGCTTTGCTAAAGCTAAATAACAACGGGTAATAAATATTAGGGGGATGTTATCACTTCCAGCTCCTTTGGTTATGTCGAGAGATTTAAGGGCTTTGGCAATTTCATCAAATGACAATATTAAACTATTTTTGTGAAGAATTGTACCTGATTGTGGGGGGGGCAATGTATTATTAGGATATTGTGACGCTGGAGGAACAAAGACACTATTAAAAGCGGAAGTAATTTCGGAGGCAGTGGAATACTTGATTCCCTGATAGGTCACATATTTTGGGCAGTTGGGACCATTACGTTTTGACTTCACAAAAGACCAAAATTGTTTAGGGTTTGCTTTTATTCCAGATTCCACTCCACGAATGTATTTATACGGAGGATTTCAATAAATATGTTTAATCGCGAGAGTCAACCACGGTAGGTTATATTATGAACGCGCTCGACTAAAAAAATATGTCGGTCCGATATAGTTGTAAAGGATTATTAGTATTAAGTTTTAATCTTTATCCCGACGAACCCGCTTTCGATTTAGTTATTGATTTTATAACTATTCTATTTTGGTAAGGAATTTCATCAAAATCGGTTTAGCTTTTTGTTTTAGTTGGTTTTTAAAGTTTGATTGTAAAACTACACTTAGCTGTGAGCATGAGCCAGACGCATTGTGTCCCCGACACACAGCTCTGAAGTCCGCGTCTGCAACCTCCTTCCAGCATACAGCATCCCGCAGCTCTCAGTAGATCTCCGACCAGGGACCCGCCGTCATATCCCATGAACGGATATCCATGCCGAACAAATCATATATTAGTATTATATCAAACCCATTGTTCAGGTTTAATATGATTCAGGTGATTTCATAACTCATGTATATTTGGAATACCAATTATATTGGTCCAGTAGTCCCAGTGCCTGACGCATGATGCTTAAAATAATATATCGGGACTAAGTCCATTACGCCTCATTTGAAGTCATAAATTATCACTAAACTTCCAATCAACACTCTAATCAATGTCATAAATCTATATAGTTCATCAATAGTTGTTTTGACTTACATGTCAAATGATTCCTCTCGATATTCATTCCCTCAGTCCTTGACGTGTCCTCACTTCTATTCTTCTATTCCACATGACAGCTGACGTCACGCCCCTCTAGCCTCTCGCTATTTCTGAAAATATTAAAATAACATACCACAGTATCATTTTGGACTCACGGCAGTACATCACATTGGTACGGTTGTACCTTGTTTTGCCTAACAACTGTTTGCCTATTATCAGTTTGCCTAATTTTAGATAAACTAATACTACTTAACCTAATGTTTCATTTTACCTAATTTTCATTTTGTATAAACTTATTTCGTATAATGTTTGACTGACATAATTATATTTTGCCTAACGTACATGTTGCATAATTTTCATTTTGTATAAACTTATTTCGTATAATGTTTGACTGACATAACTATATTTTGCCTCAGGTACATGTTTCATAATTTCATTTTGTATAAACTTATTTCGTATAATATTTGACTGACATAATTGTATTTTACCTAACGTACATTTTGCATAATTTCATTTTGTATAAACTTATTTGGTATAATGCTAGCGGGAGCGTAGATGATCGGGATGCCAATAATAAGTATTATTGGTGTTGTGAACTAAGAAATAAGGAAAAATGTACATCCCGCGCTGTACGCGGTCCCAAAGTCATGCGTGCCTATAGAAGTTATAGTTTAAAAATAAACTAATTTTGATGATAATGATTTTCCGGGTGGTCATAAAAAAATAACTAACACCAAAGGCTAATGCGGGAGCTGAGCTACGCTACGCTCCCGCATTAGCCTTTGAACCTAACCATACCGAGTCGCTTCCGCCCAGATAGGTCTTGCTCGCTCGCTTCGCTCGCTCGCTGACTCCAATGATAGCGATTGAAGCCAGCGTGCGATCAAGACCTGTCGGAGCGGAAGCGACTCGGCATGGTTAGGTTCAAAGGCTAATGCGGGAGCGTAGCGCAGCGCATAGAAGTGAAGTGTCAACAACGTTTTATATGATGATTAGTTAAAATAAGAATCGAAAAAGTGAGTTTTCGATAAAATAATATTAGACAAAACAAGGCTTATGCAAATGATGTTAGTTAAATCGTTATTCGGCTATAAGATGATTAGTTAAAATAAGAATCGACAAAGTGAGTTTTCGATAAAATAATATTAGACAAAACGAGACATATGCAAATGATGTTAGTTAAAACGTTATTCGGCTATATGATGATTAGTTAAAATAAGAATCGACAAAGTGAGTTTTCGATAAAATAATATCTCGACAAAACAAGAGTTATGCAAATGATCATTTAGTAAAAATGAAAATTCGACAAAATAAAAATTATATATAATGAAATTATACAAACTGACTTTAGACAAACTATTCATTATAGTAAAAGTTGGTAGACAAAGTGAAATTAGGCAAAAAAAGTTTAGACAAGTCAAGGGAATACCCATTGGTACACCATTTAATTCATTACACGATTTTCACTATTAGACCACTCCAAGTTCAATAGACACTTATTTATAGTCATTTAGTTCAAAACACATTATCACAAGTTGTTATTTTAATGACGTTACTCCTACTATTGTCTAGCTTAGACATCAAGTTGACATTTCCCAATGTTTCCTTCTGAAACCCAAATATAGCTATCTCTGATTAGGCGAAGCCTTCCATCAGCTCTACACAGTCCCATTATATGGTGTCCGGCGAGTAGGTCAACTATTGTTTATAAAACGCTCGTTGTTGTAGACGAAAATATCATTGTTCATAGTCGCCGTAAATTGTCTCATTTGTTGCCAATATACAGAAATAACCACTGGAAAACACAAGCACACATCACACAACACTTCACTCGCACAATCACAGGTCTAAATATAAGGATCATGTCGATATTATCCTATTAAATTTTTACACGAAAACATTATTTTCTTCCTGACACCGCAACTGACAATCCACGAATCCCCTCTGTCTTTCCAAACCTTTTTATTTTTGACGCGTATAATTAAAAGAGGTTTATTATCGGAACCTTTTTCAGAAAAAAATTAATACCCATATAACGAGTCTAGTACAATACATAAATACATACGCTCGAAAAACATAACCCTTCTTCGGCAGTCTGGTGAAAATGCGATGTATTGTTATTAATTCGTATTTAAAAAACATTATTTAAGAAATTAATAATAATTATTATTATTAATTAAAAAGGGGTGTGTATCAAATTGCATAAGTTTTAAAAAAACGATAAAATAGGTAGGTACATAATTGTCGTTTCATATAATGCAATTTTCTTAGAAACTGTGCACTTTAAAAAATAAAAATAAAAAAAAATAAATAAATAAATAAAAATGTTTTATTCAGTAACACAAACAGTTTAACAAAATACAGGTTGGTGCCTCTTTTTAAGTATCGAGATACCTGTGTCAAAAGATACCGCTCCTTAACTAAAATGTAACTATAATAGCACAAGGTGAGTTTGAATTAAAATTAGGATCCAAATGAGTACAAATATCATACACCATTACCAATGACTAAACTTAGCATTAGAACTAGTAATAAATATTAGATGAGCCATACAGAAAAGTGTGCACTCGTGTAATGTGTGTGTTAAGTTTGCTTGCGTTAAAACCTAATGATGACGGAAGATGTTTTCAATCTCTATGTAGCTTTTTTCGTTTAACCAATTAATTATTTTATTTTTGCATTCTTTGTTTGTTGTTGAATAGATGTCAATTTCATTGTTTATATTGTTATAAAGGTTAGCAGTCTGAAACATGTATTGCCTCCTAGCATAAACAGATTTCACAGATGGAGTCTGAATCACTTTAGGCTTTCTTCTTGTACTGGCTGCACTGTAAGGTATGTAAACCGTGCTTTTATGCCTCTTTAACGAGGCATGTAAGATATACAGTTTCCTAACAGACAACAATTTGCAGGTATCATAGAGGTCTTTTGTAGGGAATCTATAGGGCTTTAAGTACATAACTTTCAGCAACGCTCTCTGAGCTCTCTCCAGCTCTAGAAATTTAGTTTTGGCGGCACCTCCCCAGATAGAGTTGCAGTACACAAGGACTGACTGCGCCAGAGCTATATAAATTTGATTTAGAATATTCTTAGTAGCGACATGCCTTAAATTTTTAAAAATGTAAATCAGCTTTCGAGTTCTGGCCATAATCAACTCACAATGCGTATACCATGTGAGCCTCTGGTCAATCATAATGCCAAGGTATTTAGCACTCTCTACCCTATTGATAGCTGGACAGGTACAATCAGAATCACCCGTTCTCTGGCAATTATGTATCCTAAGAGTATATCCCGAATTTGGCTGTGTTCTATGACTTTTGGTGAAACATATGTAATTGGTCTTAGAGATATTAAGGGTAAGAAGGCTTGCAAGTAACCAGCGGGCAATCAACGCAAGACCATGCTCGGCAGTCACTCTAACATCTTCCCAACTATCGCCCCAGAATACCACAGCTGTGTCATCTGCATACGCAAAAATAGAACCCTTATCAATTGACAAGTTGCAGAGCTGATTCACATAGATAAGGAACAGCGTTGGCCCCAATACACTCCCCTGAGGAACGCCATACGTAACTTCACATTCATTGCTAATATGTGGACCTATTTTTACCCTTTGAAAACGTGCATGTAAGTAGCTACTCAGTAATGAGAGAGGAAGTCCTCTTATACCTATATTCTCCAAAGTGTTTAACAGAGTGGGAACAGAAACGGTGTCAAATGCTTTCTTGAGGTCCAGGAATACACTTATACATTTCTTGCTGCTATCCACCTTCTCGAAAATTAGAGACGAAAGGGCTGAAACTGCATCTTCAGTGGACCGCCCCCGCCTGAAGCCATATTGAGATGCTGACAAAATTTTGAATTTATTCATGTAGTTCACTAGCCTTGTATTTATGAGTTTTTCCAAAACCTTAGAAATTGCTGGAAAGACTGAAATTGGTCTGTGATCAGAAACATCATTTCTGCTCCCACCCTTATAAACTGGGGTAATACTAACTGGGGTATGGGGTACATTAAAGGATTGGTATAAAATAAAACTAACAACCTTAAACCAATCTGTAGAATCAAAAAAGTCAAAAAAGTTCGTTTAATATTTGTTTCACCGCAAATTGACATTTTATTAATTTAGTCTATGTATTTATTTATTTTATATTTGGCCCCTTCCCATCTCCATGGAACTTGCAACAGACCTGGTGCAGCTTCAAATGCGGCTGAAAAAGCGAAAGGACTGAAATACAGGGGGACTAGGCAGTGAATACGATTTTGTCCCATTTGGTGTCGAGACCCTTGGTCCGTGGGGTCCTAGCGCTTTAAAGCTCTTTAAGGTAATGTGAAAGAGGTTAATCAACGTCTCAGGGGACCGAAGAGCTGGCAGCTTCCTCGGACAAAGAATTAGCTTAGCTATTCAAAGAGGAAACGCTGCCAGTATCTTCGGCACCTTTCCTAAGGGGACTACCCATCAGAATATGTTTTAGATGGTCTTAGTTATAATTATCATTATTTTATATATTTTTTCTTTTTTATTATTGTACATACTTATTTTAAGTCTTGGATAGTTGTACATATATTTTATAATATACTAGCTTTTGCCCGCGGCTTCGCTCGCGTGTACCATTAGTATTCCAAAGAACCAAGATATCATGCAAGCAAGCATACAGGCAAGCAAGCAAGCATGCAAGCATGCAAGCAAGCATGCATGCACGCAAGCAAGCAAGTGTGCAAGAAAGCGTGCATGTAAGCGAGCAAGCAAGTGTGCAAGAAAGCGTGCAAGTAAGCGAGCAAGCAAGCCCGACTAAACTTCAGGTAGATATGGTCCTTTACAGTATTTCTTTATATACAATGTTTTTCACTATTCGAAAGCGGGCACTAAAATAACCAGGTTTGTTAATAATATAAAACCTATAATTAATTTCCCCTGTCCTGCATTAGGTATAATTCAATGTTTTCTTACCTTCTACGGAAACTTGAGTAACTGGAAGCGCTGTGTACCTTCTTAGCATTGATATTATACATATTATAGTATTTTGTAGAGATGTTGTGTGACCTAACCGTTAAGGAGTTATACCTTCCATCACCAGCTCAACTGAATAACCAGAAAGAATACAACTAAAGGTCTATACGTGCATATGATATTTAAAGAAACTTCCTGTAACTCCTAACCGTTAAGGAGTTTAACCTTCCACTATCAGCTCACCCGGATAACCTGAAAGAATACAACTATCGGTCTATACGTATCTATAATATTTGAAAAAATATCCTCAACTCCTAACCGTTAAGGAGTTTTACCTTCCATCATCAGCTCATCTACATGAGATGATGTCTACCAGACGCAAACACTTAAATAGCTTGAGAAAATATATGTAAAACGTAATGCGTGCCTACAAAATTTGAGGGTTGCCCTCGATTTCCCTGAGATCCCGTCATCAGATCCTGATTTGGTGACAATGGAACCATCTCAGGAGTGTATTGTATTCTTTCGAAAAAAAAAATATTTTTTATAATCGGTCCACAATTGACCAAGAAATCGGCGAACATACCTACATAAAAAAATATATAAAGTGGAATGCATAATCTCCTCCTTTTTTTTGAATTCGGTTAAAGAGCCCTTTGCGGCCTATTTACAGTGTAAACTTATGAATTTTGAAATTTAAGCTTTCTACAACCAGTAAAACGCAAAATCCCGTTTTTTCCCGTTCCCGTAAGAATTTCGGGAAATGCTTTCTTAGTGCTCACCTAAACTCCCCAAGGAACCCATTTGCCAAATTTCGTCTTTCTACGACCAGTAAAACGAAAAATCCCGTTTTTTCCTTATCCCGTGGGAATTTCCGAAAATCCTTAAAAATTGTTTTTTACTATTATAATTACCTACTTCTATGCCAAATTTGAAGAGTCTAGTAATTATAGTTCATACGATTCCGTTGAACTGAATATATAAATCCCGTTTTTTTCCTTATCCCGTAGAAATTTTGAAAAATCCTGAAATTGATGTTTTAACTAATGTAATACCTACTTGTGTATCAAATTTGAAGAGTCTAGTTATTATAGTTACAGAGATACGGTCACTCGGAATCGAATATATAAATCCCGTTTTTTCCCGTTCCCGTGGGAATTCCCGAAAATCCTTCCTTAGTGGATGCCTACATTATATAAGGAATCTATGTGCAAAATTTTAAGTCTCTACGTCCAGTGGTTTGGGCTGTGCGTTGATATATCAACAGTCAGTCACTCAGTCAGTCAGTCAGTCAGTCAGTCAGTCAGTTTAGAATTTTATATATATAGATTTGTATTCTTAGTATTTGATTGTTTTTGACAGTTTTTTTTTCTTCCAGTAAAAGAAGCCCCTGCCGACCAGGAAGTTACCCGCCGATGCAAAAATGATGTTCTCCTATTCGTAGTAAAAGCATTAAATTAAAATTAACTTTTTCCTTAGATTAAGTTCGATTTACATTTCAATCATATTTTACTTACCTTGTTCAAAACTGATGGCATTTTATTTATTTTGTGATAGGGTAGCTTGTTTAATTTTAGATTAAGTAGCCAAATTTGGAATATTGCCCGTGCCAAATGTAATGTACTTATCGAGTATACATTCGTATATACACTAAGAATTCAGATTAAAACGTGTGATAGGCCTAATAACATTTTGTTTGAATAATCAATTCGCGTCAATAAAACTATAGATACTACGTTAATTATTCGTTATTATTAAATTACGAAAAATACAATATTCCTGGGACAGGTATTATGCGATATGATCATTCGACCAAACAAAGCTTTAGGGCAAACTTTATGCGACGCAAATGTCATGTATTTCTTTGACAGTATTGTTTTACTGGTCAAATCAAACTTGAAACTATTTGTTGCGACAACTACTGTACTTACTCTAGGTATTTTTTATACATAATTTTTATCAAAAGATAATCTTTTTAATTGATTTATTGAACCTAAATGTTGTACATAATTTAAATACTTAGGATGTTGATTAAGCTATTATTCTTTTATATACCAATTACATAAAATACAAATTGTGTTAAAATTTTGATAAAGTACAAGAAACTATACATATGTACTTACTTATTATACTTTTTTTAAGCTGATAAGAAAAAAAATATGGGCTGTCATTTAAATACATTATTTAGTTCAACTTTGTAATATTATACGCCATTTTGATACTTCATTTTAAGTTAGTCATAATTATAAATAAGTACAATTTAAATAATTACATGTTTAAATGTCCAGTGATTTGAAAATAAATGTTTTATTATACAATTCAAGGTGTTTTTTACACAAATTGTATGTGTTCATATACAGGGTGTTTGGTAGCTACGTACAAAGCTTTAAGGTGGTGATAGCCGAGGTATTTTTGAACATTTTTAGCCATATATGTCTTAGCCGAAATTAGTTTTTTTTTTTTTAAATTGAAGACTTAGAAATTTTAGGAAAATACCCAGAATTTGATAGTCACGAGTCAATATTGCCCCAATGAGCGTTAACTTGGAAATTTTAATATGGCACAGAAAAATGACGTAGACTTGTCTTTTTCACATGTTATTTACTAGTAAAATTTCAAGACTAGTGCATTCTTAGCGAGTGCTCCCTGAGTTTGGTTTTTACTTTTTATCTCAGATTTAGCAAGCAATGTCAATGAATGATATCTTAAAAGAAAGAACAATAAACAGGCATGTTTTTCAAAATGTTTGAACATTTCAAGGATTTTTTTTTTATTTTTTTTTTATGGCACAGAAAAATTACTCTGTTCCAACCTAAGACCTTTTTAGTAATTTTGAATGCCTCCATTTTGTTTTTGTGGCAAGAAAGGCACTTAAAAATTATTTCACTTGGTCCAGTACACATTAAACTATTCGAAATAAAAGATTTGGTTTCCAAATTAACGCCCATCGGGGCAATATTGACTCGTGACTATCAAATTCTGGGTATTTTCCTAAAATTTCTAAGTCTTCAATTTAAAAAAAAATATCAAATTTCGGCTAAGACATATATGGCTAAAAATGTTCAAAAATACCTCGGCTATCACCCCCTTAAAGCTTTGTACGTAGCTACCAAACACCCTGTATAATAAATAAATAAATCTTGGGAAGATTTACACCAGTTGTCCTAGTCCCACACTAAGCAAAGCTTTATTATGGGTACTAGACAACACATAAATACATAGGTATAATAATAATAATAATAAATAAATAATGAGACAATTGACACCAATTGACCTAGTAGTGGCAGGGTCATTAATCTATATATATAAAATTCTAAACTGACTGACTGACTGACTGAGTGACTGACTGTTGATATATCAACGCACAGCCCAAACCACTGGACCTAGAGACTTGAAATTTTGCACATAGATACCTTATACAATGTAAGCATCCACTAAGGAAGGATTTTTGGGAATTCCCACGGGAACAGGAAAAAACGGGATTTATATATTCGATTCCGAGTGACCGTATCTCAGTAACTATAATAACTAGACTCTTCAAATTTGATACACAAGTAGGTATTACAATAGTTAAAACAATGATTTCAGGATTTTTCAAAATTCCCAAGGGATAAGGAAAAAACGGGATTTATATATTCAGTTAAAAAAAAAAAAATTTAAAATTTAAAACTGTTTATTTCAGAAAAAAAAAAATACACTTTATACAATTGCATATATTAACTTTAATCCTTAAATTGTAGGATTGTTGCAGTTAATAATAATAATATTAGTTACCTACTTAGTTACTTACTTAGTTACTTACAGTTTGGCAAATCATCACTACCTTTTACCCATTAATATCATAAACCTTTTTGTTAAGGAGGTTGGTCTAAGTGACGTACAAGGATACCCTTAATCTTGTTGGCTTTGTTATTCACAATTTTTTTAATAGTTTCTAGTGTAAATTTATTTAGTATGCAAGGCAGAATGGACGTCCATACTCTCCGGCCATATACATTATTAGATCTCGGCGTTATATAGTTTGGCAAGTTAGACAGATTTCGTAAGTTCCCTGGTCTACTCTTCCTTTTCAACTGGCTTATTTTCTCACAGTACTGTGTTATAATAGCTAAATCGACCTTTTCAAATATATTCATTACTTTAAATATGTTTTAAAAGTTCTTCCATAACAGGCCAATCCATAACTCACCACAGACTCTGCCAGCGACATATAAAGAAGCCTTAATGTTTTATAGGGAACCTTATTCTTAAGTATAGTTAACTTCGACAAAATGGATCTTAGCTTGTTGCATACATAGTCCACATGAGGACCCCAGTTAAATTTATTATCTATTTTTAAACCAAGATAAGTATGCTCACTCACAACATCAAGATGCATACATTTGCAAGAAGCACTGCCCAAGTGCATGCAGTCATGCTCATGGACGACGACTATAGGAATGTGTTTTGTTTTCATGTGCGGTGAGTGTATATACATTAATTTCGTTTTGCTGTAATTTATTGAGAGACCTAGGTCGTGGGCCCACTTACATAACAAGTCAAAATTTTCTTGCATCATGCTCTGTGCAGTCTCAAACTCCTCGTGTGCCGAAATCAAACAAGTATCATCAGCAAACTGATACACTGAGCCATGCCGAAAGATCCCGCACATGTCATTGACATACAATAAATATTCAGTCGGTCCCAGGATGGAGCCCTGCGCCGTGCCGTGTAGGGTGGGAATCAGATCACTCAGCTCGCCTGCTATGCTGACTGTATTAAAACGATTAGTATGATAATTTTTTAGTAGGTCAAGCATTGGTCCTTGTATACCATTCTGACTCATTTTTGAAAACAAAGTATTATAATTTAAGGTGTCAAAAGCTTTACTAAAATCCACCATAACGGCAAGCACATGGTCCCGCTGGTTCAAGTGAGCATTCACCTCGTCCGTGAACAGAGACAACAGTTGCGATGTACTCTTATTCTTTTGAAATCCAAACTGTTTCTCGTGTATGATTTATTTCATATTTCAAACTTTCGCGTTTATAATATTAGTAGGATAAGGGGCTGTTTCACAACTTTTTTTAAAGTTCGGATTAGCTTAATCATAACCTTATTTGACAGATGGACTTAAAATTTCTGTTTCACCAGTCTTGATTAGCGCTAAGTAACGGACAAACTGTTTTTTAATTTGACCATCAGATCAGGTGGCATTTAGCATTTTTAACCGTCACATAACTTTTAATTAGACAGTTAATTTTTTTGTGGCCATGGTTGGAGAGCCCTTCAGCCAGTTCCAGAAAAATAAATAAAAGTATTTTTTTATTTTTTAAAGAAAGAAGTCATGCTAAATTGCAAACAAGAATAAAAACGTCAATATTTGAATAAAAAAATATAGGTACGCTTTTAGTATGTAAAAATAAATCCAAAATTTCGTAATATTTTTTAATTATACACTTTTCTTCATTGGCACATTCGTTTGTTCTACCTGAACTTGTACATCGCCATTAAAAAAAAGTTAACCTGACATATGGTTTGGCGCCACTTTTGGATTCGTTTTACGTGATTTTATTTTTCTTTGTTATTGTTAACAAAGTATCATAAATAAATACCGTTTTTGGATTAATTATAATGTTATATATTTGTTTATGCAAAAAAATAGATTTATTTAAAAATTACATCGTTAATGATTTCTTTTGCGTTAATAATGAGCCACTCTTTGAACGAAAGTGTGCGAACAGGAACGCGTGGTTGCGAAATGCGACGTTGCCATTCCGACTTTTTGTCAAACCGACGATTAGTTAAGTGGTACTTAGTTTGTACAGGACCGGAGTGGTGAAACTGAAAAAACTCTAGCCGACAGATTTGTCCAGTACTTAGTTTATTCATTGGTTACGTAGCCAGTAGTTTGACAATAAGGTGGTGAAACACCCCCTAAGTATATTGTATAGGTATAGTTAGGTATTTGAGGTTTACAAATGCATTTATATTTATTCAAATGTTTTGCTCTATTTGTCGATCCTTGTTTTTTTTATTGCTCTTCTCTGCCACTCAAAGGTTGACTGGCAGAGATCCCTTCAGGGATAAGTCCGCCTTTGTTCTTAACATTTTTTTCTCTGTAACCTTTTTGTACAATAAAGAGTATAAACAAACAAACAAACAAATTGGTTGACTGTGTTTAACCGGTTTTTGCTGTCATCGTAATATTTATATTGTTATGGAAATAAATAGTGTTCCAAAACTCAAATATAACCGGTACCGGGCGACAAGCCAAATTGCAACGGTTCTGGAAAAAAACCATGTTTGCTCAGTTTGTGATGGGCGTACCGAAAAGCGTATTGTTATCAGGTGTAGAGAGATGAAATTAATAAAGTTAGTGCCCATGCGCAGCGAACGGCAAACAAAGCTCCTGAAAAAAAATATTCAGACGAATTGAGAACCTCGTCTTTTTTTTGAAAGTCTGTTAAAAAACTAATCAGAGGGAAAGCGTCAGATATTATCGAATTGGGTCATTTTAAAAAAAATGTACTTATATAGTTTTATAAAAACATAATCACGATCGCTTCCTTTGTGTAACGAAAGTTAGTCATACAAACTATACGGGTAACTTTTGTTACACAAAGGAATCAATTAAGTTTTGTTTTCATTAAATCCCTTAATTGTGTACATCTCTATAATTTCCGTTCCCATGGGAATTCTAGGAAAAATTGCCTATGTCACTTTCAGAAATGAGACTCTTTTGACACCTCACACTTCAAAATCCATTGAGCTGTTTTGGCTGCAGGGCGTGCCAAAGAATGATACATACATAAATACATACCAAAATTGTTTTTTGGAGTCGTTTTGTATTTTGATTTTTTATTTTTTCAACACCAAATTTTTTACTTTTACGGTCATCCCGTGAAATCCATATATATCATACTAAATACAAACTGAAACATAAATGCACAGAAAACCCAGAAAATAGACCAGCGCTGGGAATCGAACCCAGATCCTCAGCATTGTATTGTATTGTATTGTTTATTAAATGCAATTCACATGTAAATAAGTACAACTCCATCATATGAAACCCTGAAGGGCGCAGCATTTTTGAGTGAGAGAGATTAATACAATAAATTGATATTCCAAAATGAAATGAAGATTTAACAATAAAAGAGAATCAAAACATAAAATTACAGAATAATTAATAATAATTTACAATAAAAAATAACAATATTTAACTACAGAATAATAATCATGCAATTAAAATAGTAATATAATGTCAGAATATTAGAATTATGTTACAAATTAAAATGAGTCAATACAATTACAATTAGAAATGGAGATGCTATGTCATCAAGAGAATTAAACCGATAAAGTATGTCAAAAATTGTAAAAATATAGCTTAATTTCAGAACAAGTAGATAAAAGTTTAGGATAAGTGATCATTAAAATACTCTTCTAGCGAGTAGTAACATTTTTTGATCAGTAATTGCTTGAGTAGTTTGCTAAATTTTAAATCGGCTTCCTCATTTTTCAAATGGTCACTCAGTTTATTATAGATTTTAATTGCCATCGAGTTAGGCCCTGATTTGTGCAATCTTAATTTCGACCCAGTCAGTATAACTAAATTATTTTTAAATCTTGTTTCGAAACGTCGCGTTTTGTCTTTTTCCTTTGTATAAAACTGCGGGTATTTCCTAACGTGTTTGCAAATTTCAAAGATATATATAGATGTCAATGTTAAAATTTCAAGTTTTATAAAGTGTGGTTTGCAGCTTTCCGGACTTTTAATATTGGCGAGTATCCGTACACATCTTTTTTGCAAGATAAATATATCCTGAATGCCAGTACTGTTTCCCCAGAGGATAATGCCGTATTTGAGTCGCGAGAAGGCATAAGCGTAGTACGCCGCTAGTGCAGATTTCATATTTGTGTTTTTTTTTAATTCTCTTAAAGCGTAAGCGAAACTAGACATAACGGTTTTGAGCTTTTTGATGTGCGCTTTCCAGTTGACATTTGAGTCTATTTTGAAACCGAGTAATGTAAAAGTATTTACACATTCTACTTTTAAGCCGTTGAACGAAAAGTTTATATCTAGAGGAGTTTTTTGGTATGGTCTGAACTGTAATAATTTTGTTTTTGAGAAATTTATTTCTAAGTTATGATCATTCATCCATTGCATAAGCTGATTAAAAAGAGCATTTAAATGTTGGTGCAATTTTAGATTGCTTGTACAAGAAGTTATTAGTGATATGTCATCTGCAAACAAGACACACGTCTCTTTTAGTATTTTAGGAAGATCGTTTATGTATATCAAAAACAGCAAACAAGCGGTCACACTTCCTTGGGGAATTGAGTTGTCTATTTGTACTACGCTGGATTTGACGTAAGTTATTTCTCCTGTTTGGTGATTATAATTTTGAATCTCAACACATTGTTCTCGATTCTTTAAGTATGACGCAAACCATTTGTATGAGATGCCTCTCACGCCTATTCCGTATAGTTTATCGAGTAATATCTTGTGCTGCACTCTATCGTATGCTTTCGACATATCGAGCAAAACACCTATAGCGTATTTTTTCTCGTTTAATATGTTTAGAACTTGCTGTATGTACTTATAAGTCGCCAAAGTAGTTGACCTATTTCTCCGAAATCCGTTTTGTGATTCATCAAGAATGTTGTATTTTTCACAAAATGAGTATAAGCGCTTGGACATAGCTCCTTCAAAGATTTTCGCAGAGGTCGGTAATAGTGCAATAGGACGGTGGTTGCTAGGGTCAGTTTTATTTCCTTTATTTTTATAAATCGGTTTTATAATAGATTTTTTCAGCATATCCGGGAATATTCCATCTAAAAAAGATTGGTTTATTAGTTTGCAGTAAGGCAAGGTAAGCTCATCTACACATTTTTTTATCAGTACAGGCGGTAATTCGTCTATTCCAAAGCTAAGTTTGTTTTTTAAATGTTTAATAATATTTCTAACTTCTCGTAGTTCAACAGGGCATAGATATAAGGAATTGAGGGTGGGTTGCAGCACGGGCCGGCCGATCGCCGCGCTCACGCCGCTACTACCCACCGCCGCAAAAAAGTTGTTAAATACGTTTGCTACCTGTTTGGGATCGGATATAAGATTATTGTGGATCATTAGCTGAATATTTTCCTTACTTTTATTTGTATTTTTGTTTGTACATTATTTTATTACTTTCCACATTGACTTTGTAATATTATTAGATTCTCGCATTTCTTTTATATATTGATTTCTCTTGGACTTTGAGATCGTTCGTTTTAAGATTTTTCCGTACTGTTTGTAATATTTGGTCAGAGCTTTATCTTTTGAGTAAGACACGAATTTTTTCAACAGTCTTTTGTTCCTGCATGATATTTTTATTCCCTTCGTGAGCCAGCTGTTATTATTTTTTTTACCAGTTTTTACTATAAGTTGTTTGAGGGGTATACAGCGATTAAGGATACTATTTAGGGTACTATTGAATGAATTATAATTCTCGTTCATATTTCTATCCGCTTTGATTACTTCTTCCCAGTCAATTTTTTGTAGCTCTAATTTAAACTTATTCATGTTTTCTTTATTATAGATTCTCTTTTTAAGCTTATAGGTGGAACAATTATTAGCTTTCGGTTTTTTTATATGTATTATGGTGCTTTTATGATCGGAGAATCCGAAATCACAAACTTCGGTCTCAAAATGGTCATTCGCATAATTAATAAATACGAGGTCTAAGCATGATGATGTATTTTTTGTGACCCGGGTCGGTTGATCAATATATTGAGTAAAGTTATATTGCAACATGAAATCCAAGAACGCTTGTTTATCGTTTTTTAGAACATTTACATTAAAATCGCCCCCAATATAATTTTTTTCTTATAATATTTTGTCGTTAAAAGCTCTAATACTAATTTCATTTGTTTATAAAATATTTCGGTTTCCCTATTATTCCAATACATAACAATCAATATTGTATTAATCTTAATTAATTCTACTGCCGCTATTTCAATAATATATTCAACGGACATATCCATAATATCTTCCCTTAATAAGAAGTCGGTATCTTCGTGTAGCAGTATGCAAGTGCCCCCTCCTGCGTAGTTGGTCCGACAGTATGACGCCGCGAGCACGTATTCCTCTATGTGTAGTTGCTCTTGCTTCCCTTTAGTTCGCCAGGTTTCCGAAACACAAATCGCATCAAATTTAATATTATTATCGTTATTATCGTCTATGAAGGCTTCTAGTAATGATCTCTTATTATATAGACTTTGCATATTCTGGAACATTATATTGAAATCCTCTTCATGATTTACGAAAGGTACGAGTATGAGTGATAGGTGGTGTTCGGAATTGCAGCGTGCTTGTGCTAGTGTTGTGCTTTGTGTCACCCGTAGGTTGCGGTTTTTGATTAGCTAGTGGATCAATAGCGCTGCCGTTTACTATTAATTTATTATTGCGTATTATCGCGTGGTTACCATTTTGTCTTGCAAGGCGTAGGTTATTTTGTAGTGTTTTCCTTTCCTTTAATAAATCATCCGTCAGATATTCTGAGATAGACAAGCCTGTGTTTTTAAAATATCTATAACTTTGTAATATATATCTAGTCATCCTTTTACTTATGAGCTCCACTACAAGCGGCCGATTCGATGCTAAATTTCGTCCGATTCTCGTAAAGTCCTCAACGTAGCCTGTGAGATCGATGTCTAAGATATCCTTGAATAAGTATATTATTCTATTGTGTAGTTCGTTCTCTTTTTCTCCGAGATACTCAATTAAACCGTATATCACAATACTTTTGCTGCAGTCTATACCTAGTGATTTCCGTGTATTATTGACATTTGTAAGTTTTTGTATTTCGTTTAATTCTCGTGTTAAGTTCTTGTTAGCTCTTTCTAATTCTTTAATATTTTCATCAATTGAAGCAAAATTTATTTTTATATTATTTTGTTCTGATGAGAGTTTTCCGTGTTGCGTGCTAAACCCCTACACCACAACTGGTCGGGACTTAGACATGAATCTTTTCCTATGCATCACACATCTCAACTTAATCACTTTTGCAGCGATACTAGTGACATCTGTGTTAAATGCTCTCAACGTGAGACGTCAACACTCCTTCGGAACCAACCGCTCACCCGAGGCCGTATTGTCTAACGCTTCTGACGCTAGCCTTCGCTTTCACCATCTCTCATCACCAAGAGGGCCTTACATGAAGGCAAGGAGGTGTCTGAGGCGCTCAATAAGTTTTTATTCCAATATCGCAACTGCGAGCACGCGACGACAGGCGTGTCTCCGGCGGTAGCACTGCTGGGCAGGCGGCTGCGCGGGCGGCTAGACGCGCTGCGCCCGGACCGCGCGGCCGGCGTGCGCGCCGCGCAGGAGCGCCAAGCTGTGGCCGCCGGCGGCACGCCTCGCACACTCGACGTCGGGGACGCGGTACTCGCGCGTGACTACTCCGTCAGAGGGGAAAAGTGGTCTGAGGGCAAGATCGTGGCGAAAAAGGGACCGGTATCTTATACGGTGGACATGGGTCGAGGTGTCGAGTGGCGAAGACACGTGGACCAAATATTACCTGTGAATAAACATAGATATACTTTGACACGCACGAGTATCACGAACCAAGACCGAGAGAGCGGCATGGATGAGTCCCGGACGGCTGAGTACGATGCAGATGACGAATTCAAAGATGCGTCGGGCGGCGAGGAGCGGCCGCCGTCACCCGGACTACCGCAGTCGGCGCGCTCGCCAGCGAGAGCGAGCTGCGCGCTGGCCGGGCCGGCGCCCCCTCCGCCCTCGCCCGCCGCATCGGCCCGCGCACTGCGTGCACAGCATCGGGCTCAAAGAGCAGTGGCTCCGTGAACTTACGTTCAAGACTAGTAGTGTTGCATGTGTACTACTTGGCGAAAAATCTAGATAATCTAGGTATATGTTATTAGTTAGGTCTACCTTTGCATCGTATCGTGTTCGGCTTAGCTTTAAACGGTTTAAACAAAACCGATTGTTATATATGTATGTAGGTACGAGCATATATGTGTTGTTCTTGTGTGCATATTATTGTATATTTAAAGGGGAGAAAATGTAGGGTATGCATATCGAAATTGTAAGGTAGACATCTCTCGGCTATCAATAAACCAGTCAGATTCTAACCCGCGTTTCATTGACTTAGCAACTAGAAATGTATCTAATGTTATACCCGTTTTTCAAATTCAACACAATTGTTCAGCATATTGTGGGCATATGCGTGCGCAAATCATTAGCGGTCGATTGGCCGTCGTAGGATCTGCAATCAGAAAAACCGGCCGTGCGTGCGAGTCGGACTCGCGCACGAAGGATTCTGTACCATTATTTAACGACCGCTTTAGCCTAGTTGGTAGTGACCCTGCCTACGAAGCAAGAGGTCCTGGGTTCAAATCCCGGTAAGGGCATTTATTTGTGTGATAAGCACGAATATTTGTTCCTGAGTTATGGATGTTTTCTATGTATTTAAGTATTTATTTATCAATATAAGTATGTCTATCGTAGTCTAGTACCCATAGTACAAGCTTTGCTTAGTTTGGGACTAGGTCGATTTGTGTGAGATTGTCCCCCCTAACATTATTTTATTATTATTATTTATAAAAACGGCAAAAAAAACACGTTTGTTGTATGGGAGCCCCTTAAATATTTGTTTTGTTTTAATTTAATTATTTATTTTTAAATTAAATATATAACTAAATATTCTGTGGATATTTCAAGCGTCTACCAGTTGCCGTTATCAATATCGAGCAAAACCGAGGAAAAAATTCACGTTTGTTGTATGGGAGCCCCCTTAAATATTTATTTTATTCTGTTTTTCAGTATTTGTCATTATAGCGGCAACCGAAATAAATCATCTGTGAAAATTTCAACTGTCTAGCTATCACGGTTCATGAGATACAGCCTGGTGACAGATGGACAGACGGACCGACAGCGAAGTCTCATTAATAGGGTCCCGTTTTTACCCTTTGGGTACGGAACCCTAAAAACAGAGAGAAGTGAACGAACACCCATCCATTTAAGGCGGTGGTGGTTCTCTTGCGTGTTTGGTTCCTGTTGGTTAATTTTTGTTATTGTGCGTTTCAATTCAAACATACATATTTTCTTCGCAGAGGAGCAAAATAAGTGTTCCGTTTGTTTAAACATTGGAATGGTTTTTTTCAAGTGAAATAATTTAAAAAATCTAAGATTTACAGCCTATTATTTTTCTGATTGACCTAAAATTTGTTCCGGATAAGATGTAATGACAATACAAGTAGGTACTGTACTATGCCTGTTATATGGGTATTAATTTTTTTGAAAAAGGTTCGAATAATAAACCTCTTTTAATTATACGCGTCAAAAAATAAAAAGGTTTAGAAAGACAGGGGGGATTCGTGGTTTGTCAATTGCGGTGTCAGGAAGAAAATAATGTTTTCGTGTAAAATTGAATAGAATAATATCGACGTGATCCTTATATTTTGACCTGTGAATGTGCGAGTGAAGTGTTGTGTGATGTGTGTTTGTGTTTTCCAGTGGTTATTTCTGTATATTGGCAACAAACGAGACAATTTATGGCGACTATGAACAATCATATTTTCGGCTATAAAACCGAACGATCTATAAACAATAGTTGACCTACTCGACGGACACTTTATAAATGGACTGTGTAGAGCTGATGGAAGGCTTCGCCTAATCAGAGATAGCTATATTTGGGTTTCAGAAGGAAACATTGGGAAATGTCAACTTGATGTCTAAGCTAGATATAGTAGGAGTAACGTCATCAAAATAACAACTTGTGATAATGTGTTTTGAACTAAATGACTATAAATAAGTGTCTATTGAACTTGGAGTGGTCTAATAGTGAAAATCGTGTAGTAAATTAAATGGTGATTCAGTGTGAAGTACTGCCGTGAGTCAAAATTGATAGTTCGCAGAGTAATTTACTATTTTTCAGACATAGCGAGAGGCTAGAGGGGCGTGACGTCAGCTGTCATGTGGAATAGAAGAGTAGAAGTGAGGAGTCCACGTCAAGGACGGAGGTAATGAATATCGAGAGGAACCATTTGACATGTAAGTCAAAACACTGATGTTTATTTGGGTTTTATGGGAGGTTTTGGATAACGAATTATTGATGAACTATATAAAGTTACGACATTGATTGGAGATTTGATTGGAAGTTTAGTGATAATTTATGACTTCAAGTGAGGCGTAATGGATTTAATCCCGATATATTATTTTAAGCACAATGCGTCAGACACCGGAATTACTGGACCAATATAGTTGGTATTCCAAGTATACATGAGTTATGAAATCACCTTAATCACATTAAACCTGAGCAATGGGTTTGATATAATACTAATATATGATTTGTTCGGCATGGATATCCGTTCATGGGATATGACGGCGGGTTCCTGGTCGGAGATTTGCTGAGAGTTGCGGAATGCTGGATGCTGGAAGGAGGTTGCAGACGCAGACTTCAGAGCTGTGTGTCGGGGACACAATGCGTCTGTCTAATACTCACAGCTAAGTGTAGTTTTACAATCAAACTTTAAAAACAACCTAAAACAAAAAGCTAAACCGATTTTGATGAAATTCCTTACCAAAATAAAATAGTTATAAAATCAATTACTAAATCGAAAGCGGGTTCGTCGGAAGAAAGATTAAACCTTAACACTAATAATTCTTTATAATTATATCGGATCGACATATTTTTTTTTTTCGAGCGCGTTCTAAATATAACCTACCGTGGTTGACTGTCGCGATTAAACATATTTATTGAAATTCTCCGTATGAAATAAATTTAAGTAATAAGATAGGAATTTAAATCAACTGTAGCTAAGGTTCAATTTCAAATGAGATTCGGATGACTGACAGTTACCGTCAGAAGGGCAATAGAGTTCTATTTAGCTAATACAAATAAACATGACATTAGATTTAAATATTTAAATTTTAGAACAGTTCAATTGAATTTTGATTTAAATGAATTGGAATGTCGAGTGGCATTCGGTGTACAGGAACCACCTTGTATAGGACTATATATTTTTGAATTGAGTTTATTTTGATAGTGTTTTCTCTTGGAATTATATTTTTAAATTTAAATTTTTGAAATCCGAAAGGAAACAATTCCGATGATTTGACAAAGGGCCCGAACAGTATTCTGGCTGAAGCCCTTGTGTGTTTACGTTACTCTACTTCTGTCCCGAAGTAATACCTGAATTGAATATTATATAATCTATTGAAGCTCTTGTATTCTACTGGAAACTTATCTCCGATAATACCTCAGAGTATTTAAACTGTGAAACGACTGTGTTACATAGGTAAGGGACTTCTAGTATTATTTTGATAGGGCAATGTTATTTAACCTTGTGATTCTTCATTGACTTATCTTTGAGAAGTAATTGATCAATTACTGATAGGAATGGATAAAAGGCAATATTATTACTGTTTACTACCTTACTTGTGTTGATATACAAATCCATTTAGACTTATAGTGTATTATTTATTTATTTATTTATTTATTCATCAATAAAAATTACAGCATTACAGTATACACCAATGCGCTGTAAAATTCAAAAAAAAACCAACAAAACTTAAATAACTATTTAGGGATTTTTGAAAAACATCTTCGTCGCTTCCCTAAAACGACGGAACACCACACCCTCTGGCCAAAAGTCAGAGCGCAGGAACACCTGCTGGTGCTTGGCAGGCACTTGGAGCCTAAATGAGCTGAAGTTGTTAGCCCTTTGAGACTCGAGCGGGTAGATGAACAGCTGGAGCTGGGATCCCTGTAACCGACCCCGTGCTGCCTCGCGGACATGCTCGAAGACCTTCTCCGTCGTCGTCTTCTTGTCCAACCGAGACAGGTAGATGTCCACTAACGGTACTGCAGCTTGGATACAGGACGACGCTGCAGGAATGGTCCCACGCTGATTGCGATTGCGCTTTAGACGGCGTTTCCGATTCACCACCGGAGTGAAACCATCACTATTCACAATCACGTTCTGCGCTGGTTGATCGGCGGCCGCCCGTTGCCCTTGCGTTTCCTTTGCAGCCAATGGGGGCCGGCGGCGCGGCGGGCGGCGAGACGCCTGCGCGTTGGAATCCTTTTGCACCCGAGACGAAGTGGGAGCAGCAGGACCCGGCGCAGGCGACCCGGAGCGGGGCGGCACGTTGACAATGTGCGCCCAAGTAGATGCGGGTTCATTAACCCGCGGCTGGTCAGTAGTAGTTGCCTTCGTGCCATTCGACGAGTCAACATTTTGCGCAATAGCTGGGGCGCGACGACGCGGCGTCACATTTCGCTGATGCGACCATGCCCGCGCCGCCTCGGCCGATGCAACACGCAATGAGGTCAACGCTCCTCGCAGATGGGCATTCTCACGTTCCGACGTATCCAACCTCTTCTGGATGGCGGTCACATCCGCTCGCAGAAGCACGATGTCCTTAAGAAGCCGCGTGACGTCGACGTGCTCAAACGTCACTCGCGGCATCCTGCTGGGGACTTTCGGCACGTAAGTTGGGACGTCATCCGGATCCGTTTCAGTAAACACCCGAAAGATGTCCTGAATATGCTTCTTCACAGAGCCGCTTCTACGCGCCGCAAGACGCACAGAGGTCAAGCCAGAAGAGATACTAAGCAGCCCCTTGGCGGCGACCACCTCCTCCTCCGTATAATTAGAGGAGCAGATCTCCGCCAGGTTGGGCTCGTCGATGATACCACAGTGCCCCTGGACAAACGCCAGGATATTGTTAAGCACCTTAGTTTCAGAGCGCTTCGCCATAGTCAGTAGGTAATAACAATAACTAGGTCACACTTGTAAATAAATACTATACGTAAGCCGGCGACGGTCGCTATCGCTACACGAAGCGTCCGACCGCGCCGGAATCACAATTCACAATTCACACACACATTCACATGTCACAATTGATATTGGTATTGTTTTACCCATTTTATTTGCTCTTGTGGAAGGATATCATTTTTCAAAATTCATCCCTTATCTTTTGATACAGAGTCTGTTGACCTATTGGAAACTAGAACTGGGTTCTTCATAATACTTGAGACTAAATTAAATCATTAATACTCACTAGATCTCAACATTAAACTTATATCTATCTTGACCGGTATAGAGAAAGTGTTTCCTACATTTCTATCCGTACTATTATTCTGAGAGTGGGGAAGTGACAATACTGGTAGGCACAAATGCCAGTATAGTTACGACCGACCAAGAGGAATGGTCCAGATAGCACGCAACTACACCATCACGTACCATAGTACAGACTTTGCAGTTGCGATGGCTAGGCTAAGCAACAGTTGATGTGAAACTTACATTATGCAGTCTGTAGACTATCAAAATTAATATTGGGGTGCGAGGACTGGCAATATGCGTATGGTCTCCAAGGGTCAGCGCCGCCTCTGGCTTGCTGGAAGTCGCCTCCTAGTGTTCGGTCTAACCAGCCGGCACGTAGTGACTATGCGTAGTCCCACGGAGTGTCCACGTACTCGCTCGGCAATAGGTGTCGTTAGTGAGGTTGCAGCTAAGGATAGTCATCCCTAGAGGTGATCCGTGCGGAGCTGGGTGTCTTAGGGAGGTACGTGGGGGGAGGCCAGTTACTCGATCTGGGTTGTAGACTAAATAATGGAGCGTCCTTCAACATACTCATACACTAACCGAAATGCCTTCTCTTATACTAGAGTCTAAGGGGGGAATAGAGTTAGTCTCAAGTGAGTAGGGTAGTTACTCCGTGTAAATCTTAGGAATAATAAAATCCTACCACAGGAGTAACTACATTCTTGATTGTCCTCTTACTCACTTAATAACAGTTACATACGGTATGTGGACGGGTGACATAAATTATTGTTCCCTTAGTAATGCTCGTGGTAGGCGTGAGGAAGGGCGACCAGTCCGGAGTCGAGCCCTACTGGACGGAGCGGGGATGCGGGCTCCTCCTTTACACGTAAATCATTACTACTAGCGAATATCTCCCAGAGCAAGTGAACAAGTAAAACTAACTACCTAACTTTTGTCCATTTCTATCTGTTGATTACATTTAAGAATTCTTACATATATTCGCTATAATCTTTCTTGTTACATAGATCTGTAACGTTTACCAGCTCACCATAATTAGAACCAGAGTACTGTCCCAAATTAAAAAAGTACACAACGTAAAAGGTCCAAAAATTAGACGATCACTGAACAAAACGAGGGAAGATAAATAAATCTGGGTAATAGAGACCTAGCACAGTACCATTAAGGAAAAAGGTCGCATTAAAAAAGATTTTTTACAAAAACTTATTTAACAAAGAACTTATTCGGTTGACCCAATTTGCAATTCAAAGAGGACAAGAAAATGCACAACATTTTAATACGGCAGTACTTTTAATTTGCCGAATAACTTCAAGCTTCTGAAGCAATCAAATCTTGCCGGCTTCCGACGTGCTGCAGTCAAATAACGTTTCAACCGCTTCTTACGGTCATTTGTCAGGCGGTTTGTGACGGTTCGGAATACTGAGAGCCGTCTCATTCGCAAATGTATATTTGTATTGTGTTTGCAGGCCCGTAAAATGACCAAAAAAATTACATTAATTTATATGTATTGATTTATCTTTGTGGACCTTGATGGGGCCCAGTCTGTTTCCTTATAACTCGCAGAATTGAGTGGGAAATGGCTTATAAATGGATAAAGGTATTTGGTTCCGCCTGGATTTATGGGTTGGTTCTGTTTCCGACAAACTTCGTTTGTCTTTTTCCGCATGCTACTACAAATCAATTTCATATAACGATCTCGTTTTGTGCCTATATTCAGTAGTGGACGGGTGTCGGCTGAGGTGATGATTGTAGTCTCATTTTATTGCGTGCTCTATCTCCTTCACATCTGGTGATCTCATTGATTGGAGGACAAAATGCTCAAACTGCAATTGATCGTGGACACTCGGTAATAGGGTCCATGTTCGAGTGGCTGACGCTGGTGCAGACGAGTCGCGCGGGTTCCACGGAGCGCTTGGAAGCGTGGAAGGGTGCTATGGTATCTCAAGCGGACGGTCCGCCGAAGCGGTTCGGGGTGTGCCGACGCCAACTCTTCTGCGCGCGCAAGCTAGAGATGGCGCACGTGTCGCGAAGGGCGCTTCAAGCGCTTGCGGGCGAGATGGTGTGATGGGACGTGCGAAGGACTGCAGCGGTTTGGCGCTGATCGGGAAAAGGGACAGGAACTGGGGACTGGAGAGAAGAAGAAAAAGGGCGGGAACTAGGTGATGGGGAGGAAGAGATGGCGGACGGAACGTGAGGCTGGGCTCGAGGATTTGATGAGAATAATAGAGGTTTAATCCAAAGCTGATGGTTAAGTATATCCCTAAATGGTGAGTGCTTACAAATCCTAATTAGTCAAGTAATAACATTGAGATATAGATGAAAAGATCTTTGAACTGGTTTGGGTTGGGGAGGCGCTCCGAGGGCACGGCGTTGAGGAGCACCAGGATTTCATTAAGGTATTAGAGGTTAGTGGTTAGGACTTATACATCTTTTAGAGATTGGTAGGTAGTAGAAATTATCGGACACTTGATATACTTACTTACTTATAGACTTAGCTCCGACGAATGAAGGGTCCTTTTGGGCGTTTGGCTCTTCATTCATATGTCCTACGATACAAACGCTAATAGCTGCAAAGAGTGAGACAAAATAATTCAACACCTCACACATAAATAATATTTATTTGCAAAAGTAGAATCTCCTTTGGCAACAGCGGTCGTTCCTTGCTATTGAGCTTTGGATCATCTGATCCTGTAGTGGCAACTGATACCAACAACATCATTGGTAAAAGTCTTACCAAATACTTACCTTTGATATACTATCAATGAGACAATCATTTTGACTAAAACTAAGGCAGATGCAAGTTAGTGGTTGACCGGTAACAAGAGACCCGGAAACTACTTATTAGTCAATATGATAAACTATTTGAATATCCAGTTGGGCTTGCTATTACAAGAGTATTGTGATCACATGTTTGATACAGGAACAATCTCAGGTTCTAATTGATATCCCTTTGATTGAATGTCCTCTCTATAATATTATATTTTAATTACCTACAAGGAAAAGGTAGTAGGAATACTCCATCAGAGTCAATGCGGAGGAGGTAGCCCCGTATGGTGTCGCATATCACTGTCAGAAGCGGGGCGAGGACTTCTGACCATAGCCGCAAAATAATTTACCTTTTTCCCTTACATATACTATGAACAGAGGACATTATAAACCTGAAACTCACTTCTTTATTTAACTTTCATATTTATTTCATCTCATCTGTATTTTCTTACTTAAACTAGATAATTCTACTAACTAGAAGTTTAGATCATATCTACATGGGCAAACATAGGTTTAAATTAGTAAAATTATTAAAGTAATTTTAAGTCAGAATAAAAAAGGGAGCTTTGTAGGAGGAATAATACAATTTTTTAGTTACCAATGAACTACTTAATGTTCAGGAGTCTTAATTAAAACACAATATCTACCATAAGCATTTCTGATATACTTGTCTGTGTTATATTCTATTTAATTACTTACTCTCCCAAATACATAGTTAAAACCTCTATAACTGTCAGCCTACTCATATGCAATTCAATATTAACCTTTTTCTCTAAATAACACCAGGCATGTAGTACTAGCCGCTATATGACAATTATTTATAGGTAATTCAATCTTTACTCTTCACTGAAAAGTTCTAGGGTACTCAGGTACGGGCTCAACGGAGGGTTCACTTAGGTACTAGACGATCACTGGCCATATCACATATCACAACCAATACAAATAATTTTAGGTTTCCTCGCTGTATAGAATTCATTGTATAAGTTCAATATTTATTAGGCTTAGAGTTCTAGAGCTTTATAGCCTTACTAAAGATGGTTAGGTAATTTAGTTCCTTTAATTCAGTATTTTAGTAGTTCAGGTTAGGTTTTGTAGGGTGCGGTGGGTTTTTTAAAATTTATAAACAGGGGGGGGGGGTAGGGATCGTTACAGTGAGTAGCCGTGTCGGGGATCTGAGCCTAACTTATTCAATATTTTCAAAATAGATTTGTTTACATTGCATAGTGATAGGTTCATAATCTTGTTGGTACATAGTTAGTTCAGTTGTAGTTATATTATAATGTTCTACCATGAAATATAATTTGTGAATTTTTTCTAGAACTTGTCTTGTTATACAGATAGGCAGGGTTGGGTCCAGCGGTTGTACTTTAGAACAATTGCTGGACCCACAGTGTTGCCCGTGAGACGGATAGGTGGGAGTAAAGATTGATTTTATTAATAGATTAGTATCATTAGCAATAGCTAAGTAGGTATATAAATGAAAGAATACAAAAGGAATTTATCTTTTTAATTGTTTTTCCTTACAAGATTGCTTAAATTTAAACCTCTAACACTTTGTATACTACACGTATTTTCTTCAACCGTAGGTAATGTTTTCAATGATTACGCTCAGTCACTGTGTTTATTCACTTAATGCGCCGTTTATTCACACAGGTAGTTTGTTTATTACGAGTTTATTTAACATGGTTGCTTGATTAATTACCCATGATTCGGTTTTCACTGTTGTCTACTTACTGCTTTCTTTCACACAATTGTACTTAGAATATTACCACGCCTGATTTACGTACGTTAGCCATTAAGTAGGTAGCCATTTTAAACTTAAAGATGGCTGAATTTCATTACTAAAATTCATGTCTGTCGAACAAATATTTTTATAACTTGACGTTCGATCCAAAGAGTTATTACGTACGAGATCGATCTTCCAAATACCAATCAATAGAGTGACAGTGCTTTGTTTTTAAAGTTCTTTAGGCGGAAAGCTAAAGTAAAGGGTTTGTGTCCATACAACCAATTACGAAAAGAAAGAGGGTTTCTCGTTCTCTATACGAATATTTTGTACATTATGTTGATATTTAATTCCATTAATATAATAATAGGTTATATTTTTTTAGTTTAATGATGTTGGTTAGCTCGAGTTTCGGTATGTGCGCGCGAGCGGCTTTGTCTCCACGGCTATTAGGTCGGGTCTGTGTATTTGTACCCTGGGAGTCGCGGCGCTAAGAGTGCGCACTTGCATACTGATCCATAGACTTGTTGGAGTGATCGCGGGCTAGAGGGCGCATACTCTTATCAGTATATAACGTCATGTGATAATTTTTAGTTTAGGATCTATTCTTCATAGTCTAGCTAGTCTATTGATTCTAATTATGTTTACCTATCTAAATAAAAATAAAAAATACTTTTAAATTTTTCTTTAGGTTAATTAATTTTAAATTATCGTCTTTTAGCTTATTTATGTTGGCTAACTAGATTTATTAGTATAAAGCGTCATAGTGAACATTAGGGTTCCGTACCGAAGGGGTGGCCCTGTTGCTGAGACTTCGCTGCCCGTTCGTCCGTCCGTCCGTTCGTTCGTCCGTCCGTCCGTCCGTCCGTCCGTCCGTCGCTGCTGGAAGCGGAATGGAACGGATGTTTGGGGGGGGGGGGGGGGGCTCCCATGCAGCGGGCGTGATTTTTATTTTCCGTTTTGGTGAATGATGTGAAACATCATCTGTGAAACGGACATGTTTACTAAAAAAAAAAAAATATCAATTTAAGCTACTATAGAGAAATATTTCTCTTGTAATTCGGTTTTAGAATTTTATCAAGTCTATAAATCCGCCTCTGGTAAGAAGTATAAGACTAGCTGTAGTTGGTAGCGCGGAACCCACTCGCGCTTGACCGGTTTTGGTTTTAGGTAAATT